>VWZO01021545.1:0-26734 GCA_013396975.1 Bucco capensis | reverse complement strand
CTGGATCTTTGTTCGTGAAGCCTAGTCACGATGACGATGATACTTTGATCTTAGACTGAAGTTGATACATACTAACAACTACCCTTCAGGGTTGTGTTTAGTTCAAAATCTTTTGTTTAAAAACAAAAATTTCAGGAATTAAAGATCTAATTGTGCATCTGTCCAAAGTGCAAACATATTTCCCACAATTTAATTACTTGATGACGTTTTCATTTTATTAAAAATGGCAAGTTTAATATGGTGCTTACAGTAAGCCACAGCAGAAGGATATTGAATCTTTGAAAGACCTTTCAAAATTATGTAAACATTTTATTTGCAGTGCACAGCGCAATCTCTCCTATTAATAAAAGATTCCTTTACTGAATTCCCATAGTAAAGTAGTTTACAGTATTTTCTAAATGAAGTGAGCAACATCAACTTTCAATGCGACAGTGTTACTTTGAACCCTTAGGACCTTTTTTTCTTCATATTCCACCTGGGAGCAGATTTAAGAACTACTGTTTTAACAGCTATGTCTTTCTTAATATTTTAACAAGTTTACAGACCTCCTGGGGTGCTCTGTAATGTTGAAGTTGATTTAAGAAAATGTTCCTGCTTCAGTTTTAGAGTTCTTCATGAGGCATTGTGAAATCTTGTTGGTCCCAAACAAGGTGAGCTAGATGACAACATACTGTTGTCTTTTACATGCTATTACAGTCTTATGTCTGCTAACTTTTTTTCCCTTCCACTTTCTTTTCCAAATTTCTATGTTTCCTCATTCTTGAGCTTGATATTTCTTTTACAAATCAGGTTCTGCTGAAATTCTCACTGATGTCAGTGGAATTAGACTGGAGGACTTGTATTTGTGCTTGGAGCTTACATGACAAATACCCGATTTAAGTTTTCAAACATATGACTGTTGTCTTTCTTTTACCCCTTTCTGTTTCCAGATTGTGTCACAAAGTTACTGTATAAGTAAGTAATTTCAAAATGACTGATGTAAAATGGTATTGAAGTGATGAAGAAGGAAAAAAGAAAAATCTTTCACTGATGGTCTTTAATGCAAAACATACTTGTGTGCTCAGATTAGTAGAGAAGATAGGTTAATCTTTGTTGCATGCACACTATAGTCATTTATATTTACAAAAGATGTAGTGGAAAATTACGAAGGCATGTTAAAAGTATATTGATGAGGTATATTTCACTGCACAAAAAAATAGGATGTGACTACTCAGGTGCTGTGTGTTTTCTGAATTGAAAGCATACAGAAAAAGTACTAAAGTGCAAGAATTAGTTTCTTTTATGAACTTTCTAAAATTGGTCATTATACATGTCCAAAATAAAAGTATGCCACGGCATATCTGACAGGCTTTTCTAATCAGAAAATAAGCACACAGAGAAAATTAATATTAATTTCACCTCCTGGAAAATAGAAGGATTGATACTGTTAATAAACACTATTCTCACTGTTATGAGAATAAACGTAGAAACATAGGAATTACCCATCTCTAATTTGGATGACATTGAGTTTTTCACCTCATAAATACAACAGAGAAGTGAGTTCACCTGAGAGAATCCACACAGCATCTCACTCTCTTTCAGGTGACAGCTCTCACTTTGCCATTTATTCATCTTGATTGTCACTTTCTTGGAGTGTGCCTTCGCTCTAACTAGAGGCATGTGTTCAGAATTGTTCTTTACAGAAATGCACTTGCATATGTAAGAGTGGTGAGGCATACATGTGGTGCATATATGCTGTGTATATATATTTATGTGCATTTATATGCAGATGTGTGTGTGTATTTTTTTTTTTCCAGTGCACAGCTGGATCTCACCACTTCGTAGCTTAGAGACATAACCTGAGGTGATACGTAATTCTATGAGAATAAAATTGGTAATCAAATACAGAGACAAATTATGCCATGTTTTGTTTTGAGTGGGGTTTTTGTTTGGTTTGGAAGGGTCTGTGTTGGCAAATGCACAAGAAAACAAAACCTTCTGGTCACTGCTTCTGAAGGATTTCCCATCCATTTCTCCATTTTAGCAAAGCTGGACCAGAATATTTCTTGGTCTCCAGACTCTTAAAACAAATAGATGTTATACCCTTTCAATTACAGATTACAGAAAAAAAAACATTCTTTTCTCTTTAGCTTAATCCTCCTAATCAGCAAATTTGTGTCCTTGCAAGTCCAAGCCCCTTGCAAGAAAATTTCACCCAGTTTTCCAGCACGCTGACTGAATTCTCTACACAAAATAGTGACTACTTTCAACAAAACACTTATCAAGTATGACACGATTGGAAGTACTGATCTATGTAATGGTATTTCTATGTAGAATTTAATACCATAATTTATGCTATTTGCTGTTGCAGACTGAATAATAATCTTTAATATCCCATACTTAGAGGTTGACTCTTACCCTCAAGTGTGATGCCATACTTGCCTTCCAAAACTTTTTTTTATTCATTTTATTTTTGGACACCTACTCTTAGAAAATAGTACCTGGCAGTTTAACCTCAGTGATAAAACCCTTGACAATGTCTTCGGATAATAGACCTGGTTCTTCCTCACTGGTCATTAGATGCCAAGAGTATGTGGATGAGACATTTAATTAAAGAAAACTCAGTGTTGAAGTTCCAGTACCCACAACTTAGCCAATGCAACCACAAAATCTGGGCCAGATCCTTGCCTTTGAAATGCGGGATCTTGTTCACTGCCCCTATACTTCACCCGCAGAGTGTACAGTTTTGGTTTGCAAACAATTTTACCTAAAAAGGATTTCTGCTGTGATTTCAGTTTGATAATTCAAAAAAAATTTTAACAACCAACAAAACACACACCATTCTAGTCCCTTTGCCCAGATTTACCTGCTTGGCAACATAAAAAAAATAAAATCCAAAGTGATCTCTTCTGTTTAGAGTCTACATATCGCTGGAGACCACGTTACGCCAATTGTATTAATGGGGTCATGCAGGTTAGTTGCTTCTTGGTTTGTTTAAGCCACATTTATCACATCAGAACTCAGATTAAATTCAATGCCTGAGTCAGGTGCAACTCTAGCTCTGCTGTTTTTAGAGTTTAGGAAAGGAATCTCCAATTTCCACTTAAGTCAGTAGAGAGACTAATCAGGCAGGACCCTCCATCAGTTAAATATGGACACAGCCTCAGATTATTATGGAGCCAGAAATTGCTTCTATTTTTTCACAGCTCGTACAAAGATGTGACATAGTTAGAGAAGTTTATAGGATTACTTGAAGTCTAAAGAAAAGATGCATAGAAAGAGAAGAGAGACTGAAACACATACGGACTCAAATATGCAGTAAATCCACCATTTTGATGCTCCATTGCTGTTGCTTATTAACTATAGATGCAGATTTCCATTAGTATGATCAGCGTGAGAGAGTAATAATTTATAGGAACTTCAGGAGGCTGGAATAGGCCTCAGGTGAATTGCGTGAAGGTCCCGTGACTGAAGGGGAAGTTGGCTTCAATGACATTGTAATTTTATAGAGGATTCCTTGAAGAAAAAAGATCTGCTAGCTGCTGGTGGAGAGCAATGAGTATAGTGATGCCTTTAAAACACGGTTCTCACTTTTTCCCCTGCCATCTTCACACCCTGCTCCCTGGCAAGTTATATTTTTAAGGCCCATCTACATGCTTGATAACTACCATTTGTTCTCTTCCTTGGAGACTCAAAGTCTTAACAATCAATGATATTATCCCAACTAAGTTGTGGAATAACCCTTGTAAAAGGCCCTTTACTAATGTTATCCTCAAGAAACCATAATAAATATTCCAGGAGGAACTCGGCTCACAATATCCTGGCTGTGTCAAAAATGTCTCAACTGCTGCAGTAAATGGAGTGTTTTGTCTTTAATGTATTATTTTGCATGCAGGGATGGAAAAATATTGGTCATCCTTTACATTCTTTTACCGAATCCCCATAGTAAATTCACCTAGTCACTTCAGGAAAAAAAACCCAAACAAACAACAAAACAAAACAAAAGACACAACCAAGACAGGAAGCAATTTATCTTCCTTCATGACTACATGATTGGTATTCTATTAAAAGGGAAGCGATAGAACTAGAAGTTGACCTAAGTCAAGTATGTCTGTTATTTTCTTGCCACACACTATTGTTCTGGTTTGTGTCCAGATTGGTAATGTTCCCAAGATTATCCCAGAGAAAATTTTAGAATAAAACATGTCTTTACAGTCTGTGTATTTTGATTGTAGGGAGGTAGAAGGATACACTTTGTTTTGAGAAGTGATAAATATGCCTGTATTCCTGCTGCACCTTTCATATAAGAACATACTCACAGTGTTAATTTCCCATTGTTAATTTACTGTTTGAATAGTTGATTATTTGTGCTAAATTTATCACCCTTTTTCTCAATTATAACTCAGCATATATTCCATACTATTCCCTTAGGAAGGTTGTCTGTGATTGCGCCATTGTCTAGTGATCATGAATACAAAAAAAAAAAAAAAAAAAAATTGGCAGCAACAAGTCTTTGTGGGTTTTTATTTTCTTAATTTCAAATTTAGCATTGAAAACTGAGATTTCAAATTTCCTATCTGTTTGGAGGAACACAAACCGTCATCAAAGTATTAGATTAAGGAGTCATTCTTCTTAGCGAAAACGACTATAAAATTTCAACCAGCTTTACCCATCATCCCTCTACTTTTCAGAAAGAAAATATGGAAGTTGTTAGTTCATGTGTAATATGAATGAAACATAAGCTTTCATTTATGATAAGTAAAATATTAATTTTTCTCTTCTGCTTTTAATTTTTCTGCAATTCTGCTCCTCTTGAGCCTGTCCAAGGCCAATTGTTCACATTCCACAAAATATCTTTTTTATATTTTACAAACAGGAATTTTTTTTTCTAGGAAAAAAAGCAAAGCACATGAAGGAAAAACACACTTTATCTGGCAATCTTAAAAATAAAATAGGTTCCAAACAATATATTTCTTCCTCTTTTTTTGTCTCTCTTCAGCCCAAAAAATGGAAGACCAAATGAAACCTTCTCTAGAATGTTTCTTTTGTCAAACTCATGAATATTTTAATAAAGGCTAGGCTTAACTAATAACATCTAAATGTGACGTGAGAATGCCTCACATAATGTTTATTGAAGAGAAAGTTTTGATCAAAGATTGACAACCTGCTTTCCCAAACAGACCTAGGGCACATCATCATTTTCCTTCATAAGTCTTCTTAAAGAAAATAAAAAAGAGCAGAATCCTTCAAAATCCAGCAATAGTATTCCCTATGCAGGACAATGGGGGTTTTTGTTTTCTTTTGTTTTCCCTCTGTATCACCAGATGTCTTTCTTGTCCTTGGAATATTTTCCCCAAAGTTATAAGAATGCAAGTCAGAACTCATCGTTGCACATTTAATATAAAAAGTTGTACTGGTTTTGTCAGTATAATATTATGCCACTACATCCTGTGCAATGACTAACCAGGGTATTTTCTACATCTATTCTCTATCTGTCTGAATAGATAATGGATAATTATCACATTATCTTCCAGCATTTTAATGTATTTTTATCAAAGAAAAGTATAGAAGGTTAATATATCTATCTGCTTTTTACTTATATATACTATTTTCCTCAGTGAAATGTCATTTCCAATTCATGATTTGAGGCTTCTGGGCAGAAAAAAGTAAGCTCAGTCAAAACTCAAACATAATGGAGTAATCAGAAAGCAAAAAGATAATGATTAAATCCAAAGCCACTTAGTTTGTTCCCCAAAGCAATACTGCAGGCTCAGATGCATTAACCAAGGTTAAATCAATTGTCATGATGTCTGTATGTTCAATAATGCATAGCTTGAGTCAGAGAGTCATTCTGAGCCAATCTTCCACAGTTATGCCAGTTTACACCTGCCATGCCTCAGCCTAAATTTACCCAAAACTTTTTTCTTCTTCTGTGCACAGCTGCAGACCATGTCATAAAAAACCCCCAAAACCTGAATTATATGGTGATCCAATGATTTTTTACTTAAAATAGCTTGTATGTAATTTCTATCTTATTTTATGGCTTATACCACTCTTTTGAAAGCTTTAGTCCTTACATGGGACTTGAGAAGTAGGCTANCCTTCCTGGATCTTCGTTCGTGAAGCCTAGCCATACATACAGCCAATGTCTTTTGATGTTTGACAAGAGACCAACCATCACAACTCCAGAAATTGCCATAGGACATACTCTCTGCTGGGTAAAAAAATGGATGAATGGCTGAGCCCAAAGGATGGTGGTGAATGGAGTTAAATATAGTTGGTGGCCTGTCGCAAGTGGTGTTCTCTAGGGGTCATTATTGGAGCCAGTCCTCTTTAATCATAGAATCATATAATGGTTTGGGTTGGCAGGGACCTCTGGTGGCTGTCTAGTCCAACCCCCCTGCAGTGGGCAGGGAAGTTCTCATCAAGACACTCCAGGTGCCTTCTGGATTGCCTACTGCTTGCTGTGTTGTTTTTCCAGCAAATGTCTTAATGTCTTTATAGATGATCTGGATGAGGGGATTGAGTGNCTTGAGGGTGCTATCCACTATCCTCTTTTTATCAGTGCACTTGTAAAAGGCACTGATGAGGAGCGTGGATGGAGCCCTTCCTGGATCTTCGTTCGTGAAGCCTAGCCATACATACAGCCAATGTCTTTTGATGTTTGACAAGAGACCAACCATCACAACTCCAGAAATTGCCATAGGACATACTCTCTGCTGGGTAAAAAAATGGATGAATGGCTGAGCCCAAAGGATGGTGGTGAATGGAGTTAAATATAGTTGGTGGCCTGTCACAAGTGGTGTTCTCTAGGGGTCATTATTGGAGCCAGTCCTCTTTAATCATAGAATCATATAATGGTTTGGGTTGGCAGGGACCTCTGGTGGCTGTCTAGTCCAACCCCCCTGCAGTGGGCAGGGAAGTTCTCATCAAGACACTCCAGGTGCCTTCTGGATTGCCTACTGCTTGCTGTGTTGTTTTTCCAGCAAATGTCTTAATGTCTTTATAGATGATCTGGATGAGGGGATTGAGTTCACCCTCAGTAAGTCTGCAGACAGGTGGAAGTGTTGAACTGCTTGAAGGTAGGAAATCTCTACAGAGGGCTGGACTGATGGACTGAGGCCAATAATATGAGGTTCGAAAAGGCCAAGTGCAGCGTCCTACCACGAGCAGCCAGTTTTTCCAAGAAAATTCTGTGGGAGACAGTGTCAAAGGCTACTTACTAAGGTCCAAATGGACAACATCCCCAGCCCTTCCCCCATCCACTAAGCGGGTCATGTCATAGAAAGAGATCAGGTTAGTCAAGCAGGACCTGTCTTTTATAAACCCGTGCTGGGTGAGCCTGATCCCCTGGTTTTCCTGCACATGCCATGTGATTGTACTCAAGATGATCTGCTCCATAACTGACACACTGACAGTTCTGTAGTTCCATGGATCATTCTTCTGTTCCCTTTTTGTAGATGAGCATCTTGTTGTCTCCAGTCATCTGGGACCTCCCTGGTTAACCAGGGCTGCTGATAAATGAAAAAAGTGCCTTAGTAAAATCTTCTGCCAGCTTCCTCAGCAGCCTCAGATGGATCCCATAGACTTTTACCTGTCTACATGGAGCAGCAGGTCACTACCTGTTTCCTCCTGAATTGTATGGTCTTTTTTCAGTCCATTATCTCTGTCATCCAGCTCAAGGGGCTGAGTATCCTGAGGATAACTATAGAAAAGGATGAAATTAATATCATGTGCTTTGATAGTCAACAAGAGAGGAAATATATTCTATTAGCTCACCCAAAGTGACTCACCAGTCCAGCCACTCCAACCTCTTAGATGTTTCCACCATTTCCAGTGGTTTTGTTCTTAGCATAGATTTCCATACTTTCCTACATTCATCATTTGCAAACTACTGTGTTTGACCAGACAAACCTCTGTTCCACTTCAGACTCAAGTTTAATCTCACATCCTGACCCTTTTTTAACAGGTACATGATAGATAAAGTTTGGTAAAATAAGGATAGCAGAAAGTTTTGATACACATGAAAGTCTTGAGTAATGAACTGCAGATACCAACTACAGTTAAGTTCTATGTCATAAACAAACTGAAACTATTATGTTGACAGATGCTGCCACAGACTCTGGCATGATTCAGATTTCATTCAGTTTGGCACTGTTTCCAGGGTGTGCAGAAAATATCCACAGCAGTAGTCAGACCATTCTTCTCTGCATCCCTGTGCACTGTTAGCCTTTCTGCACTGGGAGACGAGCTGTGTTTATCCACATCAGCATCATCAGTTTGCAGCAAGGCTAATTGCTCACAGCTTTGCTTTGGAAATGCTCTCTGCCTGTGCAGAGGAAAAAATGCAGCAGCATTACCAAAATCAGTGAAATTCAAATGATTCTGATTTGTCTTGGTTCTCCTACAGGCCTGTTCTGATGGGCAAAAGTTAAAGCAGTTTCTTACCTCTCCCACTGAAAAGGGTACTCAAATGAGTTAAACAACATTAATAAATGTAAAAAAATAATAACAAATGATAAACAATAATAATAAATGTAAAGGAAATTGTCTTTGTGCAATGATTCTGTAGTCCAAAGTGAAGTCCTTTATGTCTTGCCTGCATAAGCTGTAAAGGGTGTCACTGCATGAGATGCAGAAGGACCTCTTGCTGTGAGTATTTTGCAGGTTCCCTAGGGCCAGGCTGTCATCAGAAAAATGGTACTGTTAAAAAAAGAATACAGAAATACTGAGGAGAACCTGATCAGCAATGGATCTTCTAAAAAGCTACAATGATCCAGAAATAATTGTGAAAAATGGAGGATAACTCAAAGAGTTTCACATGTATCCAAAATAACTGATTTCTTACTTGCTGTCAGCAGTAATTAAACTGATAATTTTCTGAGTATTATAATTTAAAAAATGTGTAGAGATATTTTCATATGCCAAGTTCAGATATTTGGGAGTAACATATATCCTCAAAACATAAAAACAAAAATGGCAGTATATAATAATAAAATATGCTCTATGTGCACAAATAATCTATGGTAAAAGAGACTGGCAGTCTTTCTGGTCTGTCTCAAAGCACAGCATCTGTATAAAAAGAAGAAATTGCCTTTTCAGTGAAACCAACAAAGTGAGGAAATCATTGTATTGTAAGAATAATTCACTCTGTACTAAGGAAAGGAATGACAAGTTGTATTTACTTTCACTTATCCTTCATCCAGAACAGTTTGACAAAAATTACATATTCCTTGATTTTAGACTCTGCCAGTTCATATGTTTCTGTGATGTTAAGTTTCTGTGGGTTTGCACTGATGTCTTCAAACAAGTAGTTCTGTCAGAAGTGATAATCGAGCAAACCCAGACTGGTTTTGTTTGTTTGTTTATTTTTTACATTATAAGTTAGGCTCAATATAATCCTGCCTTTGTGTCATCAGCTCTACATCAGACAATCACAGATCGTAATGCAGCATTCAGTGCCACCGTTTACACTGAGGATTACTGCTTTCAACATCCAGGCACGAAACAATGACTGAATGGACTTCTCTTTACTTTTTACTCATTGTCTGAGGGAGAGTGACTGCAGTCATTTGTATTTAAAATTCTGAAACAGGCATCTAAAGTCAAGATAAAAGGGGAAAATATTACAGCATCTAATCAAGTAATCTATATTTCCCCCCAAAAAAATGTTTGCCTTTATCTATTCAACTCTTACCTCTGACAGCAGCTGTCATTTTGACATTGTGCCTGTAATAAAGAAAAAGAGACGAAAAGAAGAACAGAGAGGAGAGAGAGCAAAAGAAAGAAAAAGGGAAAAGAAGAAAAATAGAAATAAAAAGAAATAGACAATAAATATTTGTAAATGTTTTTATACATGCAGTTTATGCATTGCTGAATGGTTCTTTATATATGATATTATGAGGTATTTGGTTTGTTTTGTGATTTTGTTTCAACTTTTAAGGAGTACCGTTAATGTGATTAATTAGCAAGTATTTATTGACTAAAAAATCTGCACAGCCAAACATGTATGATTTTTTAAATGTATTTTTTCAGGTGAAACTATAAACCAGGGTCCTAATTAAGCCCTGCTGTTTCCTGAGATTTTGTGTGCACTACGCTGGGAAGGAAAGTTACATGGAACTTTACTTGATCATGGAAGAAAAAATCTGGAGAGTAAATTCAAACATTCTATTCAGTTCTCAAATATAGTCTTCGCTTGAGGGCTACAGTGAATTTATGCCCATTTTAAACATTAAAGCTCTGTTATGGAGCCAAATAAGGGGAAAACTGAAATCAGCTCAACATCATGAGAGTAGAACTTCAGCACCACTGAAGCAGACACCACTAGCATTACTAGATTTGCCCTGAAATAATGTGATTGATGACAGAGTTTGTTATTATGACATTCTATTACATGCATTCTCTTGCAATTAATTTTCTAAATTGGGAAGCTTATTTTCTATAATACAAAACAATTTGTAGTAAGCACAGTGTATTATAAAAGGTATTTGAAACTTTGAAATACGCTTTGCATGGAGCTTGTGTGTAGCTAAAGTTGAAACTATACTCCATCGAGATCTTAACCCACTTCAAGAAGAAGTTTTTTATAAAAATTGGACGGGAGGAGTTTAGCATAATCACTGATTTATGCAAATTTCTGATAGAATCTAAGTTTGTGTCTCCTGTAAGGTATCTATATAGTTAAGACTCAGATGTGCAAGTATGAACATACACATAAGTACTACCACTTTAATGCAGTACCATAAATTACCATGGAACCCACAGAAAAGGATAAACAGTTAGTAAAATTATACAGTAGGACTTTTTTAGGTAATTCAGGAAGAAACTACCAGGTCCTCCATTAGGAAAAGTTCTGAATTTAATTCACATGTGTCCATTTATAACAAAAACAATGTCACCAACAAAATTTGTAAACAGATCTCTTAATACAAGTGGTAAAACCTTCCTGTTGACCTTTTCAACTGTAAATCCTGTCTTAATTACTTTTCACCAAAATATAGAAAAAGGAATCTGGATAAAATTAAATTGAATACGTGCAATTATACTTTAATATAAGCTAATCTACAGTTGAATACCTGTCTCATATATAGTTTGGGCTAAAAAAAGTGATTACCTTTTTCATTTCCCTCGCTCCATACATAGCATATTTTGGAAAATTGTAAATTATTTCCGTTTTCTCTCCTGTGATTATTTCCTTTTTATCTCTTCTACATCGAACTTGTAGATGCAGATCAAGTCCAAAATGCAGCTTTGGGCTTGAAAACGAACAGTCTAAAGATTTCGTATAGGTATGCAGCCCCTTCTCTTCAGTATTTTTAGACGTTTATACCAGACACAACCTGATATGATCCAGGCAGGTGTTTCTCTAAAATAGGCCTTGAGGGAAGGCACTCTAACAGACCTAAGAGACTTGTTCATATTCTTTTTTAGGCACAAACATAAGCTCCAAAAATTCCACACTTGACACTTCAAGTGTTGCATGCAAAATGTTGCCATCTTCTCTTGGCTTGGAAAATGGAGAATAGTATAAGAGCACATCACTGAACAATAGTCCTGTGACAGTCAGACACCCTCCTCCACAATGCAATGCCTTGACAAAAATCTTTGCTTACCCCCTTCAGCACGGTCAAACTTGCCTTGTCATGGTAGCAGTGTTAATGAAAGACCCATTTGAATGAATAAAACATAAGGATGTACCTAGTCCATCGAGCTCCGCTAAAGAAGGACATTTAAGCTACTTTTACTGCATGTAACACATTTTGCATAAGGAGAAACATTAAAGAAGTTAGTTTTAACTGCAATCTGAAATATCTTCAGCTGTTCATATCAATAAGTTTTTCAACAGTGAGCCTTTGTAATGAGATTTAAAGGTATACTATAGGAACAAAATATGACTTTAAAAAGATTTTCCCCATTGCCTTGTCTTCAAAAAACCTTAAACGACTGTGAAGGATGGTTCTCACTTAAGTTACCCCCCCTTTTTCAGCAGGTTTTAGGCCTTCGGCTATTGGTATCCAAGTAGTTAAAACTACATCAGCACTAATAGCTATGAGCTCATCTTGTATAAGCACATTTTTAGTTAAACACCACAATCTTGGAAAAAAATGTTAGTGTGCTTAAACAGCCCGGCTCAGAATAGCTCACAATATGACGCATACCACAGGAAATAAAGTGGTATGAGGCACCTACAAAATATTTTTCAAACAAGTCATTGAAGCTGTAAGCCCCATGCCTCAGCTTTAGGAAGTCACTTATTAAGAATCAACACCAGCCGTGCCAAGCTAAGCTCTTGCTCTTGGTGATTTTCCAATTGAATATTCACGGCCCTGTCTCGGTCTTGTTTTCAGGGAAGTACATGCCTGGAATGTTAGCAAGCTATTTGCTGGAAAAAATGCCCACAACAGGCCCAATGTTGATCACATTAATGCGTTTGAGTGGGTATAGAGTGCAAATGATTGAAAGTGCTTCCAGATCTTGGTTGCTGGGGACAAAGCAGGCTCTGTTCTCTGATCTGATGGTCATTTTTTTCAGTGGAGGATGTGGTGCAGGAAGAGGGAACAGTGCCAATCTCTGTCTAATGGCTCCAAACAGGCCTGGGCCTAGCTCTTTGGATGCTGATGAGTGGGAAATGAAACACAGATGGGTCAGATGGGTAAGGAGAGGGGGGATTACAGGTCAGGCCAAAGAGTTGGAATAAATTAAGTGCTTATGAGGTACAGAATGGCACATTGTTAAAGTAAATGGACAGGGAAAAAGCATTTAGGCATTGTTAGGCACAGTGAACAGAAAAAAACTTCCCATCTTCCCAGACCACTTTCGCACATCACATCCTCATTGGGATTACTGCGTTTGATAAATGAATTACTTTCTGTAAGACAAGCACTGCAAGGCTGCAGCTTGCTATAGTACCTAGGAGGTGCTAATTTTCCAGTAAACACTTCAGATGTCACTTATTGGGAGAAATACTTTGGTTCATGCTCCCAACTGTAAGATAGCCAGCTTCCTAAATCCCTAGGATTTCTGATAAAACGTAAAATAACTGTGTATAAATACTCTGGGGAAATGAAGCTGTAGTGTTACAGATTTGAAACCCATCACATTAATAAAACTTGAAAGAGAAAACTGTGCCCATGAATTTGAACTAAGCTTGGGGAGAGTTTCCACAGCTTTTTCTTCAATTCTTGAATCTAGGTGTAATTATTTATCCCTCCAGCAAATGGGGTAAACACAACAGGTAAAATAAATCCTAGTTCTTACACACACCATGTCTACAATCTGAGAGAGAGTCAGCACAGTGTGGTACAGACATGTATCAAAATTCAGATTAAGAAATATCAAAGTTAGAGATAGAACAGCTAAAAGAAGCCCTGAATTAACAGGGAAAGAACTTCTTAAGTCCTTTTTAGCACAGAAAGCTAGCTGTCTCTTGAGCAGCAGAACTGGCTGGGATACGTCTGCCCCTCTTCCATCAGCTACAGCAGCTTTCAAGTGATGACTCACCTGAGGTCATGCCCACTGGTAACATCTCTGAATTTCCCAATACTCCCTTTATTTTCTTGCCTTCCTTCTTCCCAGCTGAAGCGGGGAGGAAACAAGGCAAGTTCCTGAAATTAAAGACAGAAACATTGTTATAAGAAATAGTCTCTGTAGAGCAGAAAAGAACAACAAGCTGCTTGGAGAAGAGAAAGGGAGGGCAGGGTATAGCAACATTCAGATTAGAAACATTCCTGCTAGGGGCAAAATTCAGATTTTTTTAAAGAATTGCTTTCTGAAATTCTCTGCTCAAGTCTGATCAAGAGAGGTGCTCAGATTTGGTAAAAAGAAGAACAGAGTAGGGCACCAGACCTGTCTGAAAGACTGGTATTTACACAGTCAGAAGGGAATCAGGAGAGCTCAGTTGGAATGCAGCATGCCTTGTGCTCCCATACAGTACCACACTGTCTGAGTTCTGAAATATTTCTCAAAGCCAATGGAAAAGACTTTTTTTTTTCCTTTTAAGCACTGTTCTAAACAAGTGGTAAGAATATAGGAAGAAAAGATGCAGACATATAGATCTCTCCACCTTCCAATTTCTTTTCAATGTAGCTGTTTTCTGAATAGCTGCATTTGGCTTTTTGTTCACCCAAATTATCAAACTGAAAACAGTATTTTCAGTGGTTTCCATTCTAGTTAACACTGAAAGGGGATTTAATATTAGAAAAATAATAAATATAACATTTATATTTAATGAATAAATGTGAAATGAAGAGACTGCATCATATCTGCAAAGAGTAAGAGTCCAAGTGAGGGCTATCACAAAGCATGGACCATTGAAAATTTACTCTGCCTACATTTCCCATCATTCCTTGCAGTATTTAACATAAGGCCCTTCTAGTAAGGCATTTATATGGCTTTCTTACTTGACCTGACCATCTGACATTTCCTTAATGCATCACCCACTACAGAGTGAATGACTTTGCTGAGCAACCTTGGTTGTGATTATGTCCTGCCCATATATACTGCAGACACATCCTTGACCTTGGGTCATCCTACAGGATAGAGCAGGTAGAAGTGTCCATCTAGGATGTCTCATAGAAGACACACTCAGAAATGTGTGTGAGCATGGACTGTAAACAAATGAAAAGTGCAGGAGCTAATTTTATTGGCATATATTTCTGATCAGAAGAGTTCCAAGGGAGTGTAGATAAAGGTAGTCTAGTCCTGGGGAAGGGAAAAGTTGTTGTTGTTGTGTTCCTACAAAAGAAATTCCAGCAACAAAAGCTACCTTATCATAGCATAGCATTAGATGGTAGCTATCAAAATAATTCTGGGAAAATGAGACCGTGTTTTGCCCCATTTTGCACAGCCAACAAAACAGACTGGGCATTGAGAAAGAAAAAAATGTTCACCTTGCTTCAACATGTCCAACCTGCCCATTGTTCCAGTACAAGTGCCTTCTCTAGGAGGAAATATGACTGAGTACTTCTTCAAATTTTAGGGCAAAGTTTCCCTTACAGAGCTGAAAAGTTCAATGTGGAAATACACCTCAGAACTGAATTAGTCTACCTGCTCAGCCACACCACTTGATTTAAACATAAATGACAGTTATTATTTATTACTAGGCAAAATATTATATCTCATCAAGAAGCTGCTGTTTATTTCACTCTCGTGGTTTTTTATGAAATCTTTTCAGTGGTTTCATATGATGTTAACTAACCTAGACCTCAAAAGCTAGAAAGCTTTCCATCTTACAGAGCAAATGTAGTTTTTAGCCCTAATATTTATTCATAATGAATTAATGATATTAAATAGACAACTTCTAAATTACTCGCTAAGATAATGAGAGGTATTAGGTACTTAAGATGACGGAGGCACTTAGGTAATAAAGTTAAAGGACCTAGGTGGAAAAATATATCTGATTTTCAAAACTAGCAATTTGTGAAGAGTGTTTTTCTAAATAAGAAGCTCAACTCAGTATGTAAAAACAGCAATGGAAATAGAATCTGGTCCAACTTATGCAAAAAACCTCACTTAGTATTTGCTAGTTCTCAACCCTGCCTCTCTGGCCTTTACTTTTAGAACAAGGCTTCTTTAACTCCTGCTGATGCCATAACTTAAAGCAGGGCTTAGGCTTCAATGCCTGGTATTAAACTGGTGCTGTCCTGCTAATGTACTCCATTGTATGACTCTGCAAACAGTAGAGTCCTCATACAGTAAGCGCCCTTATATGAAATGATTCCATTATCAGATACATGTCACAGAGGATTTCCTCCTGTGTAAAACACTGACAAAAATTGCTGAGTGACAAGATTTATCCATTTACTGTGCCACATTTTTCACGGGATTTTACTTTCTTGCACATAGACATTACTTTACAAGTCTGTTTCTGTACAAAGAAAATCAAAAATAAATATAACAATAAAGAATCAGCCTTGCACTTTATTCTGTCAAGAAGTGTTTTTCCTTGAGTGGGAATTCCTTGAAGCAGATCTGGCTGAATACAATATGTTATGACCTTTGGAATAAAATGAAAAGCCTGTGGGACAATACCAGATTTTGGCAGGATAGTGTTGTCACTTTTCAGTTTTCACTTCAACCACTGGCCAAATGCCATACCACATCCTTGATCTAACAGTGTAAGTCACACCACAGCCATCACCAACCCATATACTGAAGGCACTATACCAGCCACTACCTACACTGAAATAAAACATTACCTGTCAACTCTTGCTGCACATTCCTCATAAACTAGTATTTGAGGTGTTATGTATGTACAAGTTGTAGTTGCCCCTGAAATGTTAATGTAGTTCCATTTTTGCAACCTGTGCCAGACCCTTTCCATTCCCAGTTTGCCTTTTAAGCTTCTCAATATCTTTCTACTGGACAGATTATTGTAGAGAACTATAAATAAAGAAAAAAAGGCAAGTTAATGTTCTCCTAGATTGATTTGGCTTGTCTTACATGTTTATCTGGGTAACTGGCAACTTATAAAAATATTATTCCAAAGTTCTGAATCTAGCATGTGCTACACAGGCATGAAAAACCCATCTTCAAAAATTTCTAACAGTATTTGATCCCAAAATTATATTACTATCCCGCAGAACACACCCTGTCCCTACTTGTAACCTTTCCTAAAATCATTGGGCTAATAACAGAAAGGAAATTCTGAGTGACTGTTCACTAGGTCCTGAGGACCTTACTCAGGTTTTACTCAGATCTGACTCAAATAATTTCCCTTGAATGGACAAGAGCTGGCTAGCTTGTATTAAATCAGAGTGAAGATCACAGGATTTTCCTGGAGTTATTCATTTAATTTTCATTACCTCATTTTGCTGAATCACACGTAAAATAGATCACATCCTATAGAAAATAACAAAATTCATGTTTCCTAATCCATCAAATAAAGTGGTACTTTATTTGCTTGCTTATGCTTAGAAGAGGTTAGCAGTTTTCAGACAAATACAGTTTTGGTGAAAAACACTGAGTATGCAAACTCAAAAAAATAATTCTCAGAATCTCAGGGTTTCTGAAAGTGGAGTCTTTTTGATCTTGTTGCAGATGTGTGTGTACCAGGAACCCAAAGGGCTGCAGCTACCTCATCAAGATCCGCAATTAAAGAACAGCAGCAGACAGTTAGCAACTTTGGGATTTAGTAGACACACCAAAATATCTATTATTTTCCTCATAATTCCAAGACAAGATCTGTTGTCATCCTTGAACAAAGACCAGAGAAAGGGATCATGTAGGGGTTTGTTATGAAACTTCTAAGGATTCTTCCAGTGCCATATTCAGTATATTTGGTCTTTTCTCACACTTTGCTGAAGATATCATGTTTAATAGCTGGCTTGCTTAATTCTGTAATAATACTGAGTTGATGAATGAATAAACTAGTGGGTAGGACTCCAGCACCTGACAGATATCCAGGTGCCATATGAGTAAGATGTACAAAGAGATGAGGATGAAGAGAATGAAGATTTTGAAAATAGAAAGGTATTTTACTGCAGAAGAAAATCATAAACTCAAAAGCTTTACATTTAGCAGATGGAAGTTATTGGAGAGACATCAACAGTGAGGAAGGTGGAGGTTCAAGGTGCAAAATATCAAATACAAACAAAAGACGTGATCAGATGACAAGAGAATAGCTCTGGATGATACATTTTTAGACTTGATTGAATATTAATTGGAAAATAATAACGACA
The DNA here is from genome assembly GCA_013396975.1 of Bucco capensis. Classification (NCBI taxonomy): domain Eukaryota; kingdom Metazoa; phylum Chordata; class Aves; order Piciformes; family Bucconidae; genus Bucco; species Bucco capensis. Next base: position 9,074 of record VWZO01021545.1, on the reverse strand, counting down.
TAGTACATCCTGTCTCCTTGGAGGTTAAAGTACCAGATGGATCAAGGGCCTATGAATGATTCTGTCATGACTGATTGTATTCTAAAATGTACCAAAGATAACCATTGTTTCTCACATTGCCAAAGAGTAGTGGTAGCAATGAGCCATATTTCCTGTGGTGTGGGATCAGTTTTATGCCAGCAAAGTTTCAATAAAGTTCAGTTGCATTGGTATAAAACTTGTGTAAGGTGTTGAAAGTCATGCCTGATGTGTCTACCACTCTTGTATGAAAATCAATATTAGCAAGGTTTTCCAGACGTTATAGTGCCTGCACAAGCTGCTTTTCTTGGACCACTCTTGAGCTGCAGAGGATCACTGCAAAGGAGGAGGGGAGCAACTGTTCAGATCTGCCCTGAGGCCTGGACTCTGTTCCCCAGTCAGCACCATGCCTTGATTTACAACCTGATCCAGGAATCTTACCTACAATGCAGCTATATCAACACCTGCATCCTGGGGAAAACAAATAATTTTTAAGGTGAGATTGTTGGGTATAAAGAAGTTGCAAAGCATAAAAGCTGGCTCAGAGCCAGGCCCAACAAGGGCATTAGGCACTGCAATGCTCAGTGTTCCCAGTTCCAGAATGAACTATTAAAGGGCTCATTAAAATGACATGTAAAATCAGCCTGTTACTGTGAGGTGCTAAGTGTTTCCATTGAAAAGCTTTAAGGGAGCTGAGCCTTCTCTGTATCTTATGAGACTGGACACATATTTTCTAAAAATGTGATGAAATGATGCATTTTTATTTTACATCAAATCAATTTCCTGAATAAGTGGTGAGTTCACAGAAGGGGCAGCACATGTTGTATTCCATTAAAAAGAATTTACTAACCAGTTTTCTTTTTCTTTTTTAGTTGATGTATATGGCATGCTGTGAACACCAAAAATTAATGTTAATTTATTTATCATTAAAAATAAGGAAATGAGGCTGAGCAGCATGGAGGGAAAGTCTGGAAAGTGTGAAAGTACATTCTGTATTCATTACTTTCTGTGGGTACTATTTTTGTTTCACTCGATAATCTCAAAGGGACACCAAATAAATTGGGGGTGACTGAGCTATTAAAATCTCTTATTTAATGGCTTCTCTCTTACTAGAGGGAAAATTTTTCGGTTTGTTTAGACTGAAACAATCTAGGTGGAAAAAAATCTGGTCCCATAGATTTATTTTGGCACCAGCTATAAAACTCTGTGCCTCAGCTGTTTCATTTTGATCTTATTTAGTTCCATTTTCATCAAGATGAGCACAACAACTTCAGTGGGCCATCTCTGGATACAATACAGATCCAAATGTAATAATCTCCATAAGAAAAAAAATTTCAGTATCAATAATTGTCTATCAGACAGTTATCTAAATTGGTTTGGTTTCTATCTTAGTCCAAACATTGATCATACCACAAAAGTAGACATTCACTTAAATATTTCCCTTCTTAAGGAAATACTTCAGTCTCTCTTTATAAACAAAAATGACTAAGTTGGCTTGGAAAAAGGGCCTAGAGGAGCTCTTTACAGAGATACTAATACAAGGTGGAAGGAGGCTTCCTGTGGAGTAAGAAAAGACAAGGAAGAGTTATCCACATTTTTAACACAGGAGAAGCCAGTGAAAAGGACCCTAGGAAACAAGGAGCATGCCTGGAAAAGAAAGTGCAGCTAGAGCCCTGGAAAGGGGAGAGGCTCCTTGAGTTTCTGGCCTAGAGGTATGGGGAAATAAAGCAGAGTTTTGTCTTGCTGCAGGCTTTCTGTTATGAGTGTGATGGATGTTGAAATTCCGACCCTTTAAAGTCAAGAGCTCTAAGACTGCCCAGTGACCTCATCTGCTTTTCCAATACTTGGAGTTTTTCTTTTGGCTTTGCTGATGTAAAATCATATATTTGAAGAATAGATCCTGCCTTGAGTTACATTTTATAAATGTCCTGTAATCCATAATGTTATTGTATTTTGTACATATTATATGCTTAGAAAAATCAGATTGGCTATTTCAGAAAACCCCAAATGTGACCACTAGTCTTTCACCAGCCAAAGAACATGGATTTTACTAGGTGCTAACTAATAAGATGACTAAGTAGTTCTACTGGAAGATCAAACAAGACCAAATACTTAATGTGTTCCTATTGATATGCTGGGTTTCCCAGTTTCAAAACCAGAAAGCTGAACAGTTTTTCATATTGCTGCAATTTCTATAACCATTCAGTTATAGTCTATCTTTTCAAGTAGGGCCAGATTATCTCTTCAAATATAACCAGTAATCTGAATACAATATATAATGTCAGCTTTCCAAACTAAAGTGAATGGAATTGTAAATTTCAGGAATTTTCCAGAGCAGAAAAACAGGATAGAAATACAGCTTCAAAATCTGAGAAAGTTAATAAGGTTTAGCTTAGTAGGAAATATTTTATTACCATAGGGAGGTTTAAAATCACTTCAGAAAAATAGAAGTTCAGGAGCCATTTCTCCTTTAAAAAATATGTCACAGTCAGGAGTCACAAAAAAGATGATTTATTGCAGGACTATATGCCTAAGATGTAGGTGTTTAACTGCTAGCATGTGCTTAAGTGCTTTTCAAATAGAAGTGTATTTAAGCAAGTGCTTAAATTCAGTATTGAACTAGAACCTTAAAGGTCTAAAAGGTCACCCCTCAGGCCTGGATTTACCCACCTACCTTCAAGCACTTCACTGAAACATCTGAAATAGGAGCCTTGTCATCCTACTCTCTTTCTGCAGGGAGACTTACTGAATATAGTTGGAGTTCAGGTCAAACTAGCCTCTAAAGTTAAATTCTTAGGTTCATTGGGATGAATCCAGCCTAATCTTGAACTGAATCTAATGTAAATAAATGGCCTTTTTGCTTTCAATCCACCTTATTAGGAAATGTGGAAAGAGAAAGACAAGGTCTGCAGTATGCCATGAAATCACCTAACAAATATGAAGACAGCAAAAGGAGAAGACAGTCACTAACAATTAGAGCATTTATCTGGGAAATGAGAAAACAGGAATAAAATTCTACCTGAGGGGATTCATAACTTTCTGCTTTTTATTTCACAGAAGACAGCCATAGTAACTGCAGCAAAGGCTATCCAGGTATAGAATAAATGGGATTTATGAAACCTTCAAGCCAGAAATTTAGAACAATCTCGCAACAATTTGCTGTGTGTCAGTCTCTGTAAGACACTACACAGGCAGGAGGAGATCCAAAACCTGTGTTCATGAAATGTCTTGCTAGTGACTTCAGTGGGCTATAGATTGGAAGGATTTTCTGCAGGACGTTAACTCCACCTCAGCCAAACCCAATACAGTCCCGTAACCACTTCCATCGTTTTCAGTGCTGCCCAGTGCCTACTCCAACTCCTTCTTATGGTTGTAGATGCCAGTGGGTGCATATCCCAATTTCACAATGCACAGTTGGAGTGCCAGCAGCTCTGGCAGCTGCATCTCTAATAGTACTTCCACATGATCCTATGCAACATCACTAAATAAACCTGCCAACATAAGAGAGATTTAAAAAAAGATCTTGTTATTTGGATCTTGTAGAGGTGGTAAAAATGAGTCCCTTTGCCTTTATAGTCCCTCTAACACCACTAACATACACATCTGAAACATACAACTTCCTAGTTTCCAGCCTTGGGGCTACTGTGGCAGGCAGTACCTGCCCAAACCCCTTCCAGAGGAATTGGAGGGTAACTAGAAACACTTTGTAAAATGCCTCCCTTTTCCCTTAAAGCTGACCCATAGACCTAGGCTACACAGTTTGCAAATTATGCAAAAAAATTACTAGGGATAGTCTGAGGAGTTTGGCTCTCTGATAAGCTTTGTTTTAAAGATTAAGCGCTATATTCTGTTTTGCTTGGGCCCTCTGTATGTGAGGGATATGTGGGTAACAGGAAAACATCATCTTAAAGGAAGTTGAATATGCTGATCAAGAATGAATGAATATGAACTGAATATGAACAATCCTTAGTTGGCTGCTTTTTTCTCCCTGTTATCTACCACTGCATCAGAGAGAGCTAAGTGGAAGTTGGCAAGCTCAAACAATAGTTTGGGTGTAAACGTAGCTTCAGTTATAACCATTTTCATTTATTTGGTATCTGTCATGTTACAGTATATATGTTCTTCATGAACTGGATATTCATGCAGGGAAAAGGAGTGAGAGAGTTGCAATTCCTAAGGCTACAGGCACTTCAAAAATAAAAGGCTTAACTTTTCAGGCTTTGTTTATTCCAAAACACTCCACAAACAAACATAGCTAAAACTATAGCACGAGTAATTCTTCCATACAGCCTTATATTGCAGCTTTCAGTTTATGGAAATATTTGCTTAAATTTGATTCAAATATTCCTTTGGAAACTTTTTAATTGTCTAATGAAACCTTAAGAGGAGGGGGTGAGCAGGCTTTTACTCCAATCTCTGTTGTTCGAGAACACCCTTTATGTGGAATTTGGGTGAGTCCCTCCCCAGTGGTACAGTAAGCAATAAGGATAAGGATGACTACACCTTGCAGCACAGATCTGTGGGGTTGTATGAAACTGCTGCACAGTTACCAGCTGTCTGTTCCAGTCCCTTTCTGAAGAACAGCTGGAAATGCATTCTCCAGAGATTGCATCTGGCTGGATTCCCCTGCACTCAAATCCCATTGATCTGGTTCCGTTCTAGCCCTCTGTACTCACAGTTCAAAGAACAGCAAGGCCTGTAAAGAAATTACTGCCATATTGTTCAATCGGCCACAGTGAGCAATATATAGGATTATAATTAGGAACACATTAAGGGAAACAGCTCAGTGGAGATAAGCTGTTTGACTGCATACACTTTTTGATGAGGGCTTAGTGCCAATCCCAGAATAAAAAAGATTAAATGTTTGTTACCAGTGCTTTTGAACTGTTGGCAGAACATGTGGTAAGGCATTTTTGATTCAAATTAAAAGCATCCTAGGATAAAAATAACCCTGTTCTGTTAGACCTTTCCAAATGAAACCATTTGTAGGCTGATTTATTGTCTTCGTTCACCTCCTTCCACCAACATGATTAACATATGCATTTCTGAATCACATGTAAGCCTGGACAGGTATTTGTCTTGTTACACATCTGTGTAACAAATGGCAATACAAACTGTATATGGAACAGAAGTAGATTTTCAAAGTCCTAGCAAATTGTACTTGACCAAGCACATAGAAGTTTTATTGCAATTTATTGTTTCTTTCCAGTGGAGGCAGTCCTATGAGGAGTAGTCATCAGTCTGCAGGTGACAACAATGATGCAGAGCCCATTGCAGATAAAGCAGACAGGTTTATCATCGGGGAAAAACCTGTAGGAAATGAAACACAGCCAAAGAAGAAAGCAAATCTCTGCTAATGTCCTCATGAAATGCCTATCATAGCACTCAGTAGTGCCTAATTTATACATCTGGGAGATGTATTTTTTTAGGATTCTTTTTTCAGTGTCTAGAAGATTGTGAACTGGCACCAAGTATACCAGAGAGACTGGAATTTGACAGATTGATGCTACGTTCATGAAGCCTCCCACACTGAGACAGGTTTATGATGTTACAGCATGTAAATTACCAGGGCTTGGAGAAAGAGATAAGTTCTCACTCATAACCCCCTACACACAGAAATATCTTTTTTTACATCCTTTTTAAGCTCTGTTTTTAGTGAGTTGGTTAAAGGTATGCAATTATATAGGAACTGACTGCCTTGACCAGGAAATATGTGTACTAACTTTAACAGAAATATCCGCAACAGACTGTTCAGCTGCATTGTAGAAATTGAGGTTTAAAAAAAATAAGTCAGGAAATTTGTAACAAGAAGATGGATTTAAGAGGCTAAAACCTAAAAGGGACCTTCTATTCAGAGCAGTATTTCTTCTTCTGAGAAATCCAGACTAATAATACTAAATGCTTTTAAGCAGTATTATTTTTTACAACATGTGGAACTTCATATAATTGCCTCAGTTCCTATCTACTCAAGATTTAGAGAATTTGTACTAAGCTTGACTTACCATAGGAACATGTGCACCAAGTGAAAAAAGTTATTTTGCACACAATGGGACAGGAAATGGCAGACTTGTGCGGACAGACTTCTGGATAGTCACTGATCCAAATTGCTGACCACCACTGGCCAGGGTAATCCCAGGTGGCATCTCTGTAGATAGACAGAAGTCCCTCTCCTCTTAAGGCAGACATCCTATTCTCCACACCAAGCCTTCAGCTATTGTGTCATACCTGAGAGATGATTATAAAGATTCTGCTCCCTCTTCTTGTCCCTGCCACTGTCCATGCAGCCCTTGACCTTTCCTCAAAGGGGACTCACTATTAGCTTTGGCTGCAGCAATCTCTACTCTGACAGACCCACCTCCTACTCATTCCTTTCTCAAGAAAAGTCCAGCTGAATTCATGACAAGATTTCACTGAAGGGATGCAAACTAAGGACTGTGGGAATTGGCATGCATTTTCTGAAGTCTGCCAATTTCTCTGAGATCACTGGTTGAAAGCTGCAGTAGATGACATGAAACTATTAAAGATGTGAAATAAAATATATGGGACATATAGTTTGAAAAGAAGGCATTTGCTTAAATGAAATACTTACTGCAGTAGATGTTTATGGTAATCATATGGTAATCTATGATTCTAGCTCTTATTAATTGCTGGCAGAGACGGTGCCAAACTTGGTCAGAAAAACCAGAGCAATAGAAGAAAACATATCAGGCTGGGGTCTGGTCTGGGTCCCAAAACAAAGAAGAACCATTTTGGTAGCCAAACTCAGAAACCAAGACCCAACCTACCAACAGCATCTTTAATTCCTGGGCCAAGAGACATTCTTTTGCCTGGAGGTAGGATCCTGATTCTCCACTTCCTGCTGTTGTCTTCTTGAAATAAAGCCTTTGTTACATGCTGCTTAGGTTTACCCATATAGTTCCTTTGAAGGTACAAACAATGCTGCTCAGGTTTACCCATATAGTTCCTTTGAAGGTACAAACAACTCAGGCTGCTGTTCTTCTCAAAAGCATCTATCTTTTGGGAAGTGTTCGAATTCACTGATTCTGATTCCATTTACAATGTACTAGTGCTGCTCATGCGTTGCGGACTAGCATGTTTAGAAAGAAATGTAGTAAACTAGTAATATTAAAAAGTTCACATGCTACATATTCAGAATCACAGTAAAGGGACTAATGAAAATCTGAATGATTCTACGATTCTATGACAAGCCCTTTCCTTATGTTCACTAAGATACTGCACCACCTGATGAATTAACACATTCCACTTGATATATTATTGTGAGTCCTTGCTACAAGATCCTGCAAGTGCATAGATTAGTTATTTCAGCAATGTGAGATGGAGACTATCTCAATACCTGTGTTGAATGTGCTGAGTTTTGCCCGCATTTTGTCTACAATCATCTTAATTGCTACATATATTCCTTAATTTATCTGGTTTATCTTAATTTATTTGTCTTAATGCTAGCTAATGTCATTCCTTCTGGATGACACAAAACTTTGTGTCACACTTATTTTGTATTTGGTCTAAATCCTGTTCTCACTGATGAGGGGCCTCACATCTAACTCTTCTTTCTCTTAAATCTCAGGGAACAATTTTGGTAAAATTCTCCATGTCTGCGTTTTTGAAATAAAGGCTCATCACTGCTGCCTAGCCCATGCTAGATTTTATACTTAATTTAAACTAAATCAGATCAGGATTCAAAGCTATATGCTATAATTAGAATTTCCATTATCTCATTACAATGTGCCAAAAGAAAACAGATAAAAACATTATCTCCTGTTATTTTGGTAAATAGTTAAGAAAAGTTCCAGCCCTCAAACCCAGCTATATCAGGGCATTATCAATATAACATGCAAATATTTCTCATTCTATTTATGCAAAACTAAGCTTCCCATAATAGCACAATTTTGGCAATATTTCTATCTCTCAAACTATTAAGGATTAAGGAAACTCGTATGCATGTCTAAATCCAGTCTGGAGTCACATCAGATTTCTGACATAAAATGTCACCACCAATTACATTTTAAGGGGAGTGAGGGGAAGTTAGATTTCTTAATCTTGAATTTGTAAAACTTGGTGGTAAAATTTGCAAAACAAGATATTCTTGAGATTGAGAGAATTCTCCAACTTCTACTTTTTTTTCCTTTTGAAGAAATCCATAAGGAGAAGTTAATTTGTAGCATTTTATGCTCCTACTTGATGACCTGGCTCAAACAAGAAATTTTAAAAGTGACTGAAGAACAAAAACTAGTCAAGAAAGGTCACGTCAGATTTTTTTATATAACCCAAAGTACTGACTCATTGGAAGCATACTTCAAGTTTTGTGGGTTTTTAAGCCATTTATCCTTTTGTTTAAACTGATTTGCCCATTCCAGATTTGACAAAGACTCTGTCAGTAGTGCCATCAGGGAAAGTGGTCTGTGGCAGGTTCAACTTCGGTGGTGACTATATGTGATGAGTTTCCAACAAGACCCTTTAGCAAGATGAATCCAGACTGATGAGGCCTTTTTATACCCTTGTGAGGGCAAAAGGAATAGTCTTAGTGACAGAGGAATCTTGGGGACAGACTTGCCAACAATTGTTATTACAGGATTTAAACCCATCGGAATTTAAGACATCAGAACAAAACCAATTTTTCTCTTGTGTAATTACTCAATAGCATTTTTCAGAAAATTATATCTCTAAAGCCATGCTTAGGCTTATTTTAAGTGTCGCTTCATTTTGTGTGTGAAATACCTTGCAGATTTGAGACTGCTAGTACATTTACTGTTGCAGCATTTTATCCATATAAATGAAAAATGAAACTTCATGTTTGAGTACTTTAAGTGATCAATTATAAAAATGCATATATACATTCAAACAATATATAGATATTCATGACAATAAGGACATTTGTTTCTAATATTGAGGAAATGGCTACACTGGAGAAATGAGGCACTCAAGCTTCCTTGTGGCTGTATTGAGACCTGTTCTTTGTGTTCTACATGTGAAAAAAGAATCCAGTAGTATTCCTCACTGATACCATTATAAGTTAGGCACAGTCTGAAAATCACTTG
>VWZO01021542.1:211-15253 GCA_013396975.1 Bucco capensis | reverse complement strand
CCATCAGTACGATATCTAATGTAGATACTATTCTGTGTCCTCTTGGTTGTTGGTTTCTGATGCATATCTGGCCAGATGATGCCTCTATCTGCTGTACAGAGATCAAAAGAAAGGAAAGAAAAAAAAGGTTTGTGAATAAGAAAATGAATAATAAACATCACGTATAACAGATGGATATCCTAGTTCAGCTATAAACAGTTTAAGAATAGCAAGAACTGACCAAAGCCAATGGAAAACTAAAAAACTCCTTGAAATAAAAGTAATGGGTGAGATCCAGACACAGCTGAAAAGGCTGGTCACCCCTTAATACAAACAAATGTTGGCTCATCTATCTCATTCTGTCTGCATAGCTTTCTTCTATAGTAAAATATATCCATGCCTCTTCTCACTGTGTATATAACAAAATCTGGCTGAAAAAGAAAAGTTACCACTTGTGTTATGAGTAAGAAAGCAATTCTCCTCCTTTCCTATCCTCACAGACATAAGTTTCACCTGGTGAATAATAGGGCAGAACCGCTGGCAGAACAATTAGTATTTCTGAAAACCTGTGCAAACCAAAGCTTTTCTGAGACTCTAAGTCTTTCTGCCCATTCATCTGCTGAAGAATAAGATGTTAGCAGGACTTTTATATAGATGATGATGAAGTGAAACATTTGTGTAAGAAGCACAGGCAAGGGTATCCCAGCAGGACTTCTGAGCATAGAATCACAGAACAGTTTAGGTTGGAAGGAACCTTTCAAGGTCATCTACTCCAACCTCCCAGTAGTCAGTAGGGACATCTGCAACTAGAGCAGGTTGCTCAGAGCCCCAAACAATCTGTCAGCTTCTGTAGCTCACTATTTTGCTGAGCAACTCCATAAGCAGAAATGCTAGTTTGTGGTGGATTTGTGTCTTGAGACTGAGTGTGCTTGAGGTGTAGTAGGTGTTAATTTCATCTAGGCATCAGTGAAATCCCTTCCTCTCGTCACAGCTGCCTATTGACCCTATAAAGCATGAGCAATCTCTCTTTCTGGTTTCTTTGAAGGTAGCCAAGGCATTCAAACATCATTATGGAAGGAAGAAAAAGGACAAAGTGACATCCAAAATGTTGCTGTTAAAATTTATCTGCTTAAAGAACAGTATTGGTGATGTTTTCTGTTTTATCTTTCTTTGATAGATTTATTTTATAAACATTTCAGCATGATAACCGACTCCTTATAAATTGCAGTCTGGATTTCATTAGGATCCTAATATTGGTTGTACTGTTTGGAAAGCAAATAGAATAAAGCCATCATAGGACTTACTTTTAATAGGAATAATTTAATTACATGAGCCTAAATATGGTGAGGAAATAGAGCCAATCCCCTACATTCAGGGATCCAACTCTGCCACTGTAAGTGGATTCAGTCATGCAAAACCAGTGAAATGAAAGAAAGAGAGAAATCTAGTGAACAAATCCTGTCTGACCGTGTCTTATCTCAGAAGACCTAGACTTCTGTAAGGTCTTTGGCAAAGTCCAACATGGCATCCTTACCTCTAAACTGGAGAGGTAGAGATTTGAGGATGGACTACTCAGTGGAGAAGAAATTGGCTGGATGGATGCAGCCAGAGAGTGGCTCCATTTCCAGGTGGAGACCAGTGAAAATTGGTGTCCCTCAGGGCTCCATCTTGGGACTGCTGCTCTTTGATATGTCTATCATTGACATAGATAGTGGGGTTGAGTACTACCCCTCAGCAAGTCTGCAGATGATACCAAGCTGAGTAGTGTAGCTGACACATCCAGGAGTAGCTTGAGAAGCGGGCCTACAAGAACCAGATGAGATTCAACAAATCCAAGTACAAGATCCTGCACATGGGTTGAGGCAGCCCCAGACATGAGTACAGACTGGCAGAAGAATTCACTGAGAACAGACCTGCAGAGAAGGACTTGGGGGTTCTGGTGGATGAGAAGCTGGATGTGACCTGGCAATGTGCACTCATAGCCCAGAAGCCACCTGTATCCAACTGCATCCCCAGCAGGGTGAGAGAAGGGATTCTGTCCCTGTACTCCACTCAGGGGAGACCTCACCTGGAATGCTGTATTTAGTCCTCAAGCCCGCAGCACAAAAAAGATATGGATCTGTTGGAATCATTCCAGAGGAGGCCACAAAGATGAGCTGAAACCCCTCTGCTGTGAGGACAGGCTGAGAGAGTTGGGAATGTTCAGCCTGGAGAACAGAAGGCTCCAGGGAGACTTTATTGTGCCCTTCCAATACTTAAGGAAAGCTTATAAAAAAGAGGGAAAGAGAGTTTTTATGTAGACAGATAGTGACAAGACAAGGAGTAATGGTTTTAACCAAAAGAGGGAAGATTTAGATTAGATGTTAGTTAAAATATTTACTCAGAGGGTGGTGAGGTGCTGGAACAGGTCATCCAAAGAATTTGTGGATGCCCCACCCCAGCAGCGTTCAAGGCCAGATTGGATGTGGCCCTGGGCAACCTGGTCTAGTGGGTGGCATCCTTGCCCATGATAGGGGGATTGGAAGTAGATGGTCTTTAAAGTCCATTCCGACCCAAACCATTCTATAAGTCTGTGATTCTGTGATGCAGAAAGGAAAATTAATAGCAATGATTGGGATCTCTGAAGGGTAAACAACTGAGGAGTTTCCTCAAACCTAGTGGGCAGCCTGAATGTGGGAAAGCAACTGAACTCCACCACAACAAAAAGAGATGCAAAACTAAGTCTTGCTTGTGCAGATATGACAACAAAATATGATTTACTATCATGCTCTTAACACAAGTTTTATTAAACCCAGTTCTCTGATATTTTGGATCAGCATTATTACAGCTCCAAAGGTGCAACACTCATGAACCATCAGTGTGCCCTTGCTGCAAAGAAGATCAATGATATTGTGAGTTACATCAGGCAGAGCATTGCCAGCAGGTTGAGTCTGTGGAGTCTCCATCCTTGGAGACATTCAAAAGCCATCTGGACATGGTCCTGGCCAACTGACTCTAGGTGTTCCTGCTTGATCAGGGGGGTTGTACAAGATGACATCGAGGATAATTCCAATCTCAACCATGTGTGATTCTGTGAAAGTTGGTCAACCTTAGTTTTAACACTTATTTGCAATCATCCAACAGAAAATACTTTGGAGGGAATTCAATGGTGTTTTGGTCTACAGGAGCAGATGGAAACAGAAGGAACTTGTAGGAAAATCCTATATTTGCTTTAATTGCTGATGGCAACTTAGATGTCTCTTCTAGTTAATGACCTACTGAGTAATTTGTCAAAGCATAACCTCACCTAAAAAGATAAGACAGAAAATTCTTTTGCTCTTATTTCAGCAAGCCAAATGCCTATACACAGTGTACAAGAATGTCATCATGTAAGTACTAAGTCTCCAAAGCCCATAAGTCTCCAAAAAGCACCTTTGTGAGAAACATATCTTTTAAAAAGTACATTTGACAGAAAATAAAGGCATTTGTTGAGAAAAAAACAGTGCACCGACAACAAACCTGAGCTTTACCAGACCTTACAATAATAGACTAGATAATTTTAAATGTTTCTTGCTACGTATATACAAGATGGGAAGCCTATTACCAGATTTGATTTAGTTATCCAAGTATATCTTCGTATTTTCATATGCTACCTCATTCTCTCCCTTAAATGTTTATTATATATCAGTCAGTTTGATTATGTTGTATGCAGAAGACAAAGAAAGATTCACATATACTCAGTTATTTCACATAAAACTCACTGCATATTGGGAGAGACATTTGTATTGTTTTCTCAGAATGCAATGGTGCTTTCAATTATAGCTCTTATAAATTTATATGTCTCATTATCAAGTGATTCTGGTGGAGTTTGGGGGTTAAGAAGCGTAGTCATTAACTGCTTCTTCAGAGGAAGAACAACTGTGATCTAAAAAGGCAAGTTTTAAATAGTAATTTCATTTTTCATATATATATTCCATGTTTTATTTACAAGCAGTGCTCCTACCTATCTATTAACCAGCCTCCTTCAATCTGACCTTTTCAAAAGGTTGATCTAATCCTGATTGTCTAAGTTTGAATAAATCATGACATGATCCTGGGAAGTTGGCGAGTACATCAATGGTTTTATATCTGGCATCAGATACCACCTACATTTGAGGGAATGAAAGAAAAAAATGTTTTGATTTCTTTACCTTGCCTCATTAGTCGTGATGTGGTGATGCACGGATTACCAAGTGCATGCAGCCTGCAGCTCCCATGGCAGTTAGAAATCCAGCAAACTCATAAAATTCATGAATTCCTTGCTGCAGTGCTGATTATCTTCTGCAAAAGCTAATAAGATCATTAGCTCTGCTGAAAAGCATATTTATAAATCAATATATGCACCATCAGTGAGAATATTAACAGTTTGTTAGAGGAACATGTTGAATAAACAACTAATTGTAGGGGTAACCTTCAAGTGTTACAAGGACTCTGTCAACCCCAAAATCACTGCACAGAAGGCATCAATAGTCTCTTGGCCAAGCCTGTGCCCACAGATGTTTTCTGTTAGCTGTCAGAAAGTCCTGTATACTCAAAAGTCATCTGATAAATTGTTAGGTGGATTTGATGAAGTCTTCCTTAAACACAAACAACAACCCATTTTATTTTAATTAGTGATCTCCCAGTGATCTAGGGTCTTCAGTTAATGAAAAGTTAAAGGTTACCTTTCAAGCTTATCCACTCTAATGGATTATTGTTTGCAAACTGAATAGTCAGCTGAGAAATTTCCAACCTCTGCAGTTAATTTTCACATGTACAATGTAAATCAGATTATTTGTAAACATGAGCATCATCATCTTCTGCTACTGAGGCCTGAATGATGTTCTGAAATATCACTTCTCTTGTTTTATTCGAAAACTGAGTGTACAAAATGCATCTTTCCAGTTTGTGTGTTGGTAAGAGTAATATTTATAATACAGTAGTGGTTTTCCAAATACTTCAACATTTTCATTTCTCATGGTATTTCATGCAGCAAATCAGCTTGTCTCTTGAAAATTGATTGCAGGCAAACCCCTTTATTCACTCAGCACTGGTGAGGCCACACTGTACTGTGTTCAGTTTTGGATCCCACACTCCAAGAAGGACACATTGATGTGCTGGACCATGTACAAAGAAGGACAATAAACTGGTGAAAGGTCTAGAGCACAAGTCTTGTGAGAAGCAGCTGAGACAACTGGGGTCATTCAGTCCAGAGAAGAAGAGGCTCAGGGGAGACCTTCTTACTCTCTACAACTCCCTGAAAGGAGGTTGTACTAAGGTGGGGGTTGCTCTCTTCTCCCAAGTAATGAGTGATAGGACAAGAGGAAATGTCTTCAAGTTGCACCAAGGGAGGTTCAGATTGGAGAGGAGGAGGAGGAAGAGGAGGAGAAGGAGGAAGAGGAGGGGGAGGACAAGGATGAGGAAGAGAGAATAAATAATAAAAGTTTAGGGTTTAACAAAATGTCCTCACTTACGGTCATTATTCATATCCACTCTTTTCACGTGCTTGTTCTGTGAATTGGTCACATGTTGATATCGATCAATATTTGCTGTTGAGCTTCAGCTGATAATGCAGTAGCTTCTGCTTTTCACTTCCTAAGCAATCCCTTTCCAGATGAGTATGTGTAAGCTCAAGATGTAGTTCCTGTCACTATTCCTGCACGTGACTGATCCTTACTTTTCACAGTCTTTTGCCAGCAAGTCTCACACATCTACTGAAAGAAAACACAAAAGAGGAGCAGCATGTGTTTTAACATGCACATAAATATTTGTTTGGGATTGGGAAAGCTGGGGAGGGGGGAGGGAAGGCAGGTTTTTGTGGGGAGGTTGTTTCATTTTGAGGTTTGTTTGTGGGGTTTTTTTTGCATTAATCACTGAAGTTTAGCTACAAAGCAAGCTAGATCCTAAAAATGATTCTAGTGCAATGAACCTCCACCACACTCTGCTAATTTGCATCTGCTAAAGAGTCACAGCCCAATATATTTCAGCTCATAATTCATGAGTAAGGTGTATGAAAGCACTGTCAATGGGTGATGGGTAGGAGGGGGTGATGGGAGGGTTTGCTTTCCCAGGCCCTTGGGAATGTCACACTGAAATTCCACAACATCAAAGCTGGTGAAGATTTCTTTTCTGTTTTCTTGTTTGCTCACTCTGGTTTCTGTTAGTTCATCTCTGCAAGAGATTGTTTACCACTGCAGCTAAAAAATTCTCCAAAATTCTCACGTTTTAGACTTCAGTCAAATAAACTACAAGGAAAAGACTATCAAATATTTCCTTCTTTTGCTCCTATCCTCCCTCTCCTTTCTGGGCTGAATCACCAAATAATCCACAAAATATTCTGGCTGCAGTCACCTCTTAGAAATAAACAGGTCAAACACCTTTTTAGGTGTCACTTTAGGATTCAGGTTCAAAATATGTATTTTTCTTGTAATTAGCAAGGCTTGGCTCAATCAGCTGAAAATTTAAAATGTAAACCCTTTTTTTTCAAAACAAAACATATTCTAATCACTGTAATTTTCAGTAATTGCTTCTTTTTTCTCTTCAAGATGAAATAATAGTTGCTTATAAATATATGTATGATCTGTTTTCAAGTATACTTAAGGTTTCTTACCACTAGCACTTATGTTCTTCCTAGCTAACATTAAAATAAATAAATACTAAAGAAAGATAGAAAGAAAGAAAGACAGAAAGAAAGACAGACAATAGATAAACTTCCATAGCTAAACTTTCATAGCTATGCCCAGGAAAAGTTACTGAAGTATCTTCTTAATCAGTTTTCAGAGAGGAGATTTTTATTCCAGAATTAAGGAACAGGTCACCTAATTACTTTTTTCCTCCATCTAAAAGGAGTTGTAAGGATGGTTTCCAGGGTTTTTCACAAGATAGCTGCCATTTATTAACATAATATCAGATCTAAATCTATCTGTGAGTTCAGTGGCAATTTCAGGTTAGAGAAAGAAATAGTATGTTAAGTGGCAATAACCACTATCATTAATAAGGGGAAAGAGTGATTTATAAACTCTAATTTTAATATTCTTATGGCACTTTATTCAGCCATCAGCATTCAAATCCAGCTGACATTTGTGGGTGCTCAGAGTGCTCAGCAACTTGCATAAGTACTCAGTAAACTGCTAGATTGAGCCCTAATCCTGCAGCCAATGTTATGGGTAAGTGAAAGCCTAATTATGAGATCTTTCTTTTTCAGGTTTCTATACTGTAAGAGATCAAAGCAAGATCATGCCATTGATCTCAAACTATAATACAATCAAACTCACGAAGGAACTAAAAGTTTCCTTGTAGGTCTGGTCCTCTGAAAGCCTTTTATGAGTTATGAGTCAAGAAGAGATAAAGAACACTTACAGGTCTCTAAGGGACTAAAGAATATATTAAACCTGCATACCTGTGACCAGTGAGCTCAGCATCTCATCCCCTCTCAGCCACTGATTGAATGCAGGGATGGATGTTGCTGCTGGTGGCTGAACTTGAACTTGCGTCTATGCCAGGTTGTAGTCTGTGTCACACAGATTCAACCCAGGAGCTTTGTGGTCCTTGAGCAGCAAGTTTTTCCTTTGGTCTCACACACAAAGTTCTACCTGACTAAGTCAGGAGTTGTGCAAAGCTCAGCTCAGCTCAAAGTTGTAAAAATATTTAGTGTTGGATAAAACAGACATGAAATCACCCTCCAAGTGCATGTGACAAAATGAAGCCTGTTATTCAGGCTTTTATCTAGTTCAGTGAAAGGAAGCTTCAGTGGAATGTGAAGGAACTTGTCATGGCGCAGCCCGAGTTTCAAAGAATATGGACATCAGCTAGCTTTCTGAGCTAATGGAAGCTGACAATTACCTTATGAAACTAGGCATAAACAGAAGGGTTAAAGTGCTATTTTTTCATAGAAGTTATATATGAAATACTTTTGAAATACATTTGTTTGATTTGCAAACAATTAACAAATGCACTGAGGGCCTCATTCAGCTATGTTCCTAACCATGTGGATCACAGAATCATTAAGGTTGGAAGACACCTCTAAGATCATCAAATCCAACCTTCTACCTATCACTACCATGCCACTAAACCGTGTCCCTAGGTAGTCCCTTAAACACCTAAACAGTCCCACTGTAATCAGAACTGGGAAGAAAAACATAAAGGCAAGTATAAAGAGTGTAGTTTTTCTTTCTGTTTACTAAGCAGCATTATAAAATTCTCTTATTGAAAATACTATTAGTGGCTTCTCTTTCTTTTCACAAAATAACATTTTTTTTTTTTTTTTGGGAAAAAGCAGTCCAGATGCAAAACAGATTTTAGAAAAAGATTTTTTTGTGTTCTTGCTAACCAGCTCAGCTCCTTACATGAGGCTGACAGTTGTTTGTTGGGGTATATTATTTTTCTACACTATATTCTTCTATACTACTCACAATTTTATTGACAAAATCAAAGTTGAACAAGTTATCTAAGAGTAAAAATCTCAATAAAATATAAAATACTTTTCCTTTTCAGTCTTTGAAGAATTACAAGTATTGGGAATGCAAATTTAAATATCTAAAAAAGAAACCCGTCATGTAAATCTGAGAAATAAAATTTAAAAGCAAACACAAAATAACCAGCTCTCCTCAACTCAGAGGAGAAAATCTTCACTTTAAATCACAGCATAGAAAACATCACATCTCTTCTAAACAAGATTTAACAAATTAATCTAGTGGTTGGGTTTTAAGTTTCTCATTTCCTATGGAACCAATTGCATATACTGTACGCACAGTGACCAGGCTAGAGTTTTTCACATCGTGATAACAGAAATTAATCTCTTAAAGCCAAGGCCAAGGTATCAATGTCCATTCCTGTCCACTGACATCTTTCTCACAAGTGGCTGTGATAAAGCACCTGAAAAAAATGGAAACCTGAGATATTCTGGTGAGAAACGGATGTATTCAGTTCTGGAGCCCCCAGAATAAAAAAGATATGGACCTGTTCAAGCAGGTCCAGAGGAGGGCTGCAAAAATGGTCCAGGGGCTGAAGCAGTTCCCCTATGAGGACAGGCTGAGAAAGTTGGGGTTGTTCAGCCTGGAGAAGAGAAAGCTCCCGGGAGACCTTAAAGCATCCTTCCAGTACTCAAAGAGGCCTGTAAGAAAGACTAGGAGGAACTGTTTGTCAGCAGTAGTAAGTGATAAGAAAAGGGCTAATGGTTTTAAACTGAAAGAGGCTAGGGTTATGTCAGATAGTGGGAAGAAATTCTCTACAGTGACAGTGGTGAGACCATGGAACAGGTTGCCCAGAGAAGTTGGGAACATCTCATCCTTGGCAATGTTGGATGAGGTCTTGAGTAACTTGGACTAGTGGAAGGTGTCCCTGCCCATGGCAGGGGGCTTGGAACTAGCTGATCTTCAAGGTGCTTTCCAGCCCAAACTATTCTGATTCAACAATTCCCAGGGCACAGGAGGCATCTTACATTTTTTGTAAACATATTTTGTGAATGACATTAGTGAGGGTTTCAGGAATTAAAATGTGAATTAGATATGAAGCTGTTTATTCTCAACCAGCAGGGATGACCACAACCTCCACCAGATATTCTGCAACCCGCTTCTCAACCCATTTCTCCTCCTCCTCAAAAGCATGAAAATGATTTCAATGAAACAAGTAGCAAGGTTTCAAAACAAATCTCTTTACAGACTTTAATCTGAGAAAAAAGAGATTGAAGGTCTGTTGCCAGTAGTAGGAGATAATCTTGTAGAGTAGCAAGAAGAAAGTGCCTGAGCTGCAGATAAAAGACAAACTCCTGCTGTGGAACATTGTAGAAACACTGAAGACGCTGGAAAGATGCCAGAGCTCCCTGGTGATGCAGGCTGGAGACACAAGGTATGCAGCCACTGTCCCACTGAGCAGCAAAGAAAAACAGTCAGTGGCAGAACTTGATCAACCTCAGCTCCAGTAAGTGTCAGTGGGGACCCTTCATCTTCAGAGCTGTCAGAGAGCATGGCTGGGCGTAGAGAGCCTTCACCGCAGTCAACTCTCCTTTGTTTACAAGTGATGAGGACTTTAGACGTGGATTAAATAAGGGGAAGAGAAATAATGGGACAATGACTTCTTTTTTTATAAATCTTCCACTATTAACAGGGAAGTTTAGCCCATGTAAAATAATCCTGTGACCAAAGCTGACTGCACACTCTGTCACTGTTAACTTTGTTAAGAGTCATGTTGCCATCATTTAGAAATAATAGCATATACAGAAATAATAATAATGCAATAATAATAAAGAAAAAAGAAAAAGGTGTAAAACGTAACACAGTTGGAGAGTTATGCTGACCAAAGAAGATATTTCTCACTGTCTAAAACAGGTGTAAGAATAAAAAATAGGGTATGTAAAATAATTTTGCAGATAAGCAAATTCATAGAATCATAGAATTGTCAGGGTTGGAAGGGACCTTAAAGATCATCTAGTTTAACTCCCTGCCATGGGCAGGGACACCTCCCACTAGATCAGGTTGCTCAGAGCCCCATCCAGCCTGGCCTACAAAACTTCCAGGGATGGGGCTTCCACCGCCTCTCTGGGCAGCTTGTTCCAATGTCTCATCACCCTCATGGTGAAGAACTTCTTCCCAATGTCCAGTCAAAATCTATGCTCTTCAAGCTTGTATCCATTCCCCCTAGTCCTATTGCTACCTGACATCCTAAAAAATCCTTCACCAGCTTTCTTGTGGGCCCCCTTCAGATACTGGAAGGCCACAATAAGGTCTCCTTGGAGCCCTCTCTTCTACAGACTGAATACTCTGTACTGTCTCAGCGTGTCATCGTAGCAGAGGTGCTCCATCCCTCTGATCATCCTTGTGGCCCTTCTCTGGATACAATAGCAGGAAAAGCTGATCAGAAAATGGAACCAAGTGACCAAGGCTCTGTACTAGTAACAGATGTCCCAGAAAAACAACAACAACAACAACAAAAGCAAACCTGTAAGAAGTAACACCCTCAGATTGTTGGTAATATTCATACTTTGTGTTCCAAATAAAGCTAAAAGAATGGTAATTTACAAAAAAAGAAAAAAAAAGTACTGTTGAGATAAGGGTGAGGTTTGGGGTTTGGATGGGGCGGTTTGGCTGGATATGGGTAGATTTCTTTACATATATCTTCCCAAAAAAAGAATGTGTGTTGATACCCATTTCATATCTGATGATGCCAAACTGCAAGGAGTGGCTGTGCTGCCATTCAGCAAGACCTAGACAGGCTGAGAGTCAGGGGACAGGAACCTCATGAAGTTCAACAAAAGCATGTGTAGAGTCCTACACCTGGGGAGGGATAACCCCATGGACCAGTACAAGGTTAGGGGTTGACCTGCTGGGAGGTCAACCTCCTCTGCAGAGGAGGACCTGGGAGTGCTGGTGGACAACAAGTTCACCATGAGCCAGGAAGTGCCCTTGGGGGCAAAAAGGCCAATAGTCTCCTGGGGTGCATAAGAGTGTGTCCAGGAGATAAGCAGAGGTTTTCCTCTGCCTCTATTCTGCCCTTGTCAGGCCACACCTGCAGTCCTGTGCCCAGTTCTGGGCCTCCCCAGTTCAAGAGAAGAGACAAACTACTGGAGAGAGTCCAGTAGAGGCTACCAAGATGCTGAGGGCACTGGAGCATCTGCAGGAGGAGGAAAGACTGAGAGCCCTGGGGCTGGTTAGCCTAGAAAATAAACCCAGAGGAGATATTATCAAGGCTTAGCAATATCTGAAAGTTGGAGTCAAGAGGCTGGGGCCAGACTCTTTTCAGTGGTGCCCAGGGGCACGCCAAGGGGCAATGGGCACAAACTTGAACCCAGGAGGTTCCATCTTAACAGGAGGAAAAACTTTGTTGTAAGGGTGTCAGAGCCCTGGCCAAGGCTGCCCAGAGAGGTTGTAGGGTATCCTTCTTTGGAGAGATTCCAAACCCACCTGGAGGTGATACTGGGCAACCTGCTTTGGGTGACCCTGCTTTAGCAAGGGGGTTGGACTAGATGATGTCCAGAGGTCCCTTCCACCCCCCAACAGTCTCTGATTCTGTCATTCTGTGATATGGATGAAATAAACTTTTTAAAACAAACAAGTAAACAAAACTACATACACTAAAATCAGAAAATTTATGTATCTTCTTTACTCCATTTTTTTCTTACTTTGCCAGTAATAATCAGCAGTACCTAGAGGTCCAGCAAGCACTTCAGTTCTGTCAGACGCAGGATCCTGAAGCAAGAGACACAATACTAGAAAATGGATGAAATATTTACAAATACGATATGGGAAAGTTTTAAAATTAATTTTGTCTCAGGCCATTGTGGAGTTGTCAGCTATTCTCTGGGCAGTTCATTAAAATCCAGCCTTTCTTAAGCTCAAAGGGACTTCTGACTGTTCAGTTCCCATGGGAAATATTGAAAGTAAAAAAAAAAAATCAGAGAAAAAAACCTCATAGCATGTCACAACACTTAATAATAGCTGCAAATGGAGTAATTTTAAATAGTTTGCATTAACTTGATGGGATAAATATTCTGAGATACTCAAGACCCTTAGGGAGAAGTGTCACAGGGATAAGCCGTAGTGTGAAATTGCTATTTGGTTGCAGAATACCAATTATTTGTGATTTACTGTAATTTACTTTTAAACCCAGGAGCTTACCCAAAGGCAGTTGGTGTGTGTTTTAAATGATGCATCAAGAACTTGAGATGTGAAACATCCAGGAACACTCTCAGACAATGTTTTAGTTGCTCCCAACTACCATAAGAAACAAAAATCACAGGGAAAATGTGAGGATTGAGGCAGTGAGAGTGAGATATATCTGGAGTATTCTGCATCTGATAAGCTGCAGTACTGCAAGTTATTACAACCACATAATATTTCTAAGGAAGTTTACTCTTGCAAAGGGCAAGATACAATACAGGTGGAGCAGAAGCCCACCTAGTCACACTTACTATATGGTTGTAGCAATAAACTGAATTTTGTCGTTTTCAATGAGCCACTAAATAGATCTGGTTGGAAAATAGATTTTCTTTTCTGGGAAACATACTTCTGCTTCTCGAGGGATTTGATGTTGCCTCTCTACTCGGCTTTGGGGAGACCTCACCTGCAGTGTTAGGTCCAGCTCTGGAGTCCTCAGCAAAGGAGAGACACGGACCTGCTCCAATAAAGAGGACATAGAAATCATCTAAGGGCTGGAATATCTCTCCAGCAAGGGCAGGCTAAGAGAGTTGAGGTGATTCAGCTCCAGGGAAACCTTATTGTGGCCTTCAATTTCTTAAAGAGGCCCAGAATAAAGATGGGGAGAGATTTCTTAGCAGGATCTGTTTGTTATGGTTTGGATGAAATAACGAGACTTGTGGATTGGAAAAGGCTGAGTAAGTTTAACTATTTTAATAGTTCTTCTGACGTGTTCCCCCACATGATGATGTCGTCAATGTATTGCAGGTGCTCTGGAGCACCACCTTTCTCCAGTGCAGAATGGATCAGTCTATGGCAAATGGTAGAGCTGTGCTTCCACCCCTGGGGCAGTCGATTCCAGGTGTACTGGACACCTCCTCAGGTAATGGCAAACTGTGGCCTGCACTCTGGAGCTATGGGAATGGAGAAAAAAGCATTAGCGATATAAATCGTGGCATACCATTTGGCTGCCTTCGGCTCCAGCTCATATTGGAGCTCCAGCATGTCTGGCACAGCAGCACTCATCGGTGGTGTAACCTCATTCAGGCCACGATAGTCCACAGTTTGCCTCCATTCACCACTGGATTTTCATACTGGCCATATGGGAGTGTTAAATGGTGAGTGAGCCTTGCTAATCACCTTCTTCATCTCTAGTTGTCGGATTAGCTCTCTGATGGGAACTACAGAGTCTCGGTTGGTGTGATATTGTCGTCGATGCACCACTTCAGTAGCAATTGGCAACTTCTGATCTTCAACCTTCATCCGTCCCACAGAAGTTGACTCATCCAAAAGCCCAGGCAAGACAGTCAGCTGTTCAACATCAGTCTCTACAGCTGCTATCCCAAAGACTCATCGATACCCTTTTGGGTCTTTGTAATACCCTTTTCTAAGAAAGACTATGCCGAAGATACATGGAGCATCTGGACCAGTTACCACTGGGTGCTTCTCCCAGCTATTCCTAGTCAGGCTCACTTCAACCTCCAGTACAGTCAGCTCTCGAGACCCTCCTGTTACTCTGGTAATTGTGACTGACTCTGAACCCTTGTGATTCGATGGTATTATGCTGCACTCTGCACCAGTATCTACCAGGGCCTTGTACTCTTGCGACTCTAATGTGCCGGGCCATCAAATCCACGCAGTCCAATGGACTCAGTTCCCCCTATCCTCCACCAAGCTAGAGTCAGGGCCCCCCTAATTCTGAGGGTAGTATCCGCCATTAGCGGCTGGGTTCGGTGTATTCACAGGGCTTGCCATGTTCACAGGGTTTGCCACGTTCACAGGGTTTGCCAGGTTCACAGGGTTTGTGCGGACTATATGCAATACATTGTCATTTCCCCTACAAAAGCCCGAGTTTGAAGACCATGAATTTGGATGTCCGTAGTGTTGCTAGATGACTGGAGCAACATTCATCCACCCAGGACCACGTTTTCCCTGGTTTTTACTTTTTAGCTGGCGTACTCGCGTTCGTAGAGCAGGGGTAGTTTTTCCATCCCATTTACTCATATCCTCTCCAAACCCTTGCAAGAAAGACCATAGGGCACGTCGAGACATGTACTGCTGTGGATCAGTTGGTCTTGTAGGAGAGCGTCTCTTTCTAATGGTTTGAACACGGGTCCATTCAGGAGAAGAGCATGATCCATCTTCTTCCTTATCTATCCTCTTGATCAGCTTTTCAACTGATTTCTTGGTTTCTTGAGCAATTTTCTCCAGGGCTGACACACGGGCCTGTAGGGGACCTGAAATGCTGTCCTCATATTGCTGCACCCTATTCGCCACCTCCATCACAGTTGGTACCTCATCATCTCTTCCCCAGATCATCATTGACAATGTGTGGGAATATGCTGATAGCGCACTTTGTACAAACTTGCACAGCATTGGTCGTGTGCATGGCACTTCATCAGGGTTTATCTTTCACCTGTCACCATAGATCACCTCT
>VWZO01021540.1:0-31315 GCA_013396975.1 Bucco capensis | reverse complement strand
AGCTAAGGATTGGAATGTAAACTTTATGTGATTTCAGGAGAAGTCAANGCCTAAAATGTTTGGATTACAGCTAAGGATTGGAATGTAAACTTTATGTGATTTCAGGAGAAGTCAAGGAGGGGGTGCAGGGTGAGAGCCTGCACCTATGGGAAGGAACAGGCAAGACAGGTGACTCCAGACTGACCAGCTGAGTATTCCATTTCATACACATCATGCTCAGTATAAATTCAGAGGGCAGTTCCCTCTGCGGGAGGTTAGATTTTGGTGCTGGCTCTTTATCTATATTTGTATATATTTGTCTGCTGTTACTGCTTTCCATTAAAGTAGTTAAAGCTACTCTGACTTTTCCAATTCACAAGTTTCGTTATTTCACTCAAACCATAACAACCTTTGCCCTACATAAACCAAAAAGTACATGGTCAAGGCAGCAAGCAAACTTCTTCCCTGCCCACCTCCCCACATCCCCTTGGCAGTAAGCAATGGCAACAAGTTCCTCCTCGGCATGGCAGGTGTGTCACCTAGGTTATACCCCCAACTTTCCAGGTGCTCTTGCAGAACAGGTACGATGCCCTGCAAGTGCAGCCAGCCAATGAGGAAGATGAATCATCTGGCTTGGAGGNGCCCCAGGGGTCAGTGCTGGGTCCAGTAATGTTCAATATATTCATCAGCGACCTGGATGAAGGGGTAGAGTGTACCCTCAGCAAGTTTGCAGATGATCCCAAGCTTGGAGGAGTGGCTGGCACACCAGGAGCTGTGCTGCCATCCAGGATGACCTGGACAGGCTAGAGAGATGGGCAGGGAGAAACTTAATGCAATTTAACAAGGGTAAGTGTAAAGTACTGCATCTGGGAAAGAACAACCCCATGTATCAGTGCAGGCGAGGAACTGATCTGTTGGAGAAGAGCCCTGGGGAAAAAGCTCTAGGAGTGCTGGTGGCTAGGAGGATGCCCATGAGTCAGCAATGTGCCCTTGTGGCCAAGAGGGCCAATGGCATCCTGTGATGTATTAAGAGGAGTGTGGCCAGCAGATTCAGAGAGATTATTCTCGCCCTCTACTCTGCCCTGGTGAGGCCTCACTTGGAATACTGTGTCCAGTTCTGGGCACCCCAGCTCAAGAAGATTACAAAGATTATTAAAGGAGTGGAACATCTGCTGTAGGAGGACAGGCTGAGAGAGCTGGGTCTCTTCAGCCTGGAGAAGAGGAGACTGAGAGGAGACCTCATGTTTACAAATGTGTTAAGGGCGAGTGTCAGGAGGAGAGAGCCAGGCTCTTCTCAATGTCATCCAGTGTGAGCGCAAGAGGGAATGGGAGCAAGTTGGACCACAGGAGGTTTAGTAGTATTAATCTGAGGAAAAATTTTTTTACCGTAAGGTTGACGGAGCACTGGCCCAGGCTGCCCAGGAGGGTTGTGGAGTTTCATTCTCTGGAGACATTCCAGAGCTGCCTGGACGCATTCCTGTGTGACCTGGTCTAGGTGATCCTGCTCTGGCAGGGGGATTGGACTAGATGATCTTCCTAGGTCCCTTCCAACCCCTAACATTCTGTGATTCTGTGAAAGGCTCTGCAGTACCTGGGACTGTATCAGGATGGGTGCTCAGACTCTAGTGCTGATCATTTGTGTTAGCGTTTCAGTAAAAAAACCCTCCTAATGTGTCTATCCATGGTTCCTGGGCTGACAGTGTGATTGGCAGCTTTCTGGTTCACCTTGTCATGCCTCTGGCTAGTTATTCCCACTGATGTCTCTCTAAGGCTGGCTTCCTTGTAATGGAAGGTCTCCATTTGACCACTTGTGATACAAAAAACCTACAGTGCCTGCTAGAGTAAGTAATGTGTGCCAGCAAAACCCAATACATTTGTGCTTCTAAGAAATAATGACACATACCTTATAAGAGATAGAACATCTCCATCCAGTCACCGGCCTTAATTCCCTCATGGCCTAGGTTTGTTGCCTGAACTGAGGCTGGGAAGGAATCAAGAGGAACCACAAGAGGAACACCAGGAGTGAAATGGCCCAGATAGCAGAAGCAGACTACAAAGCAGTCAAAGTGCAGAACTCAATTTCAAGCCTTATTTGAACATTGAAAGAGGTGCTAATATCTCTGCTGGCTTTGGTCAACTGGTGAAGGCAGTGCAGGGTTAGAGTAAGTGTCTGGGTTTGGTGATGAAAATAGAAATCTGTCATCATGTCTGTGCTCTGGGAAGCTGATCAGGTGTTTTATGGCATGATACAGTTATTACAGCTTGAAGAATGAATTTTAGAGCTGGCTTCTGTAGTTGCACGATAGTTTTATCTGTCTCCATGCCCCCATAGGAGGAGGACATATTGGCTTCATTCATGTTGTCTTGTTCATCATTAGGTGTAAAGCAAAACATAAAATCAGATCTGCTTGAACTAACATTTGTAGCTATTCATTCACTCACCCATAAACCAACCTCTTCATGCAAGTCCAGCTTTTTTCTTATACCAGAGAGAAAATAAGAACAATGAGTCAATTAATATTCTCTTTTCTTTCTGAAGTGTTGGGAAAATGACAGCTAATATGGTGAAAAAGTGATTTAGAAGCTGATTAAGAAGTTAAATTTAGTGCTGGAAGTAGTTTTACTGTGCTTTACCAGAGTCTTTTGTTTTTTTCCATCATTCCCAGTATGATATTTAGGATGGATTTCACCCATTCCTGAGAATCCAGAGATGTATTTGTCCTGAGTCTGGTGGAACTAAGGGCTGGCTGCGTGCTGGGCCTAATGTACGTTTGTGCCACACAAACAGTGATGGATAACTCTGATTGCCTTTTTCCTGCTGGGTATGGGATGGATTTTAATCCTTGTTAAATCCTGTATCCGAGGTCTCTTTCCTTTTTCTTGAAAGGACTTCTCTTTTTTTTCTTTTGCAGGCATGGTTCAGAAACTTGACCAGAAGCTGCCTGTAGCCAACGAGTACCTGCTGCTTTCAGGTGGTGTGCGGGAAGGTGTGGTGGACATTGATCTTGACGAGCTGAATGTTTATGCGCGAGGTACGGACTATGATATGGACTTCACCCTGCTTGTGCCAGCACTGAAGCTGCATGACCGCAACCAACCAGTCACACTGGACATGCGCCACTCAGCTTTGTGCCACTCCTGGCTGAGCCTGCGTCTGTTTGATGAAGGAACTATCAGCAAATGGAAAGACTGCTGCACAATTGTGGACCATATCAATGGAGCTACCAATTATTTCTTTTCTCCAACAAAAGTTGCAGACTGGTTCTGTGACTCCATTAGCATTGTTCTTTCTGAGATCCAGAAAAAGCCCCAGCGAGGCATGCCAAAGGTGGAGAAGGTAGAAAAAAATGGGACTATTATATCCATTATTTTGGGAGTAGGCAGCAGCCGCATGCTGTATGACATTGTCCCTGTGGTGTCCTTCAAAGGTTGGCCAGCTGTAGCCCAGAGCTGGCTGATGGAGAACCACTTCTGGGATGGGAAGATCACAGAGGAGGAAGTCATAAGTGGGTTTTATTTAGTGCCTGCATGTTCCTACAAGGGGAAGAAGGACAATGAATGGAGACTCTCATTTGCCAGAAGTGAAGTGCAGCTGAAAAAGTGCATCTCCAGCAGTCTCATGCAAGCCTATCAGGCCTGCAAAGCTATCATCATCAAACTGCTGTCCCGCCCCAAAGCCATTAGTCCATATCACTTGCGGAGCATGATGCTGTGGGCCTGTGACAGGCTACCAGCCAACTACTTGGCCCAGGAGGATTATGCAGCCCATTTCCTCCTGGGTCTCATTGATGATCTCCAGCACTGCTTGGTCAACAAGATGTGCCCTAACTATTTCATCCCCCAGTGCAATATGCTGGAGCACCTCTCTGAAGAAACCGTTATGCTGCATGCACGGAAGCTGTCCTCAGTCCGCTCAGACCCTGCTGAACACCTTCGAACTGCCATTGAACATGTCAAAGCAGCCAACCGACTAACACTAGAGCTCCAACGGCGGGGCAGCACTACCAGCATCCCCTCTCCACAGTCAGATGGAGGAGATACTAACCAGCCTGATGACCGATTAGCCAAAAAGTTGCAACAGCTAGTGACTGAGAACCCTGGGAAGTCCATCTCCGTCTTCATTAACCCAGATGATGTCACAAGGCCCCACTTCAGAATTGATGATAAATTTTTCTGAGCTTTCATCAGTGTTTCTCAGAAATTTTTTCTTTTGTTTCATTTTTAAAAACTTTTGCAGTGTGCAGATTCTTTCTGTTTGGTTTTCCTTGATAACTTAGTCTCTTATTTTTACATATCCAGCGTAGATTGGATCTGTTGAGAACAATCTGAATAAATTATAATTTCTGGTTCTGCAGGACAGTGCAGATTTTGAAACAGTATATTATTATTTCATATGCTCCTTTGATTTTTTTTCACCCACCCAGCCCTATTGTCTGTGAGTAGTTTCTAAAGGAGAACATGCACTGAAAACACACATGACACAGTGTAACATAGATTTTTGTTTTTCAAGCTTCCATAATTTATGTTGATTGTTGGGCCTGGGGAAGGGACAGCTCACCTTCCATTGCTTTGGAAAATCACTTCTTTTTCCATGAACTTCTATCACCTTAAAGAAATGAGAAGAGACTCTGGGTTGGAAAGCCCTGCTGGTAATTTGACGAGGCCAAATCTACTGGGCTGAAGCCTAGTTCATCTGTTCTTCACACTTCTCACACTGGGGGAGAAAGTTGACTTTAAAGATGATGATGCAGCTTTTGGGAGAAGGAGTTGTTTCTGTTTTGATCTACTTTTTGAATGTAATTGTTCATAATTGGACTTCATACAGTCCAGAGGGTTGTTTCTGCTGCTTTTACATGAGGAATAAGGTTATGGAATGTTAGTTTTAGTGTGTGTAATTATTCAAAGCCTTATTTAAATTCTATTAAAGAACATACCATTATAAATGTTAATTGCACTAATGAAATTTCTGCCATTACCTCAGTCCCACTGTTTGTGTTTCTTTCATGAATTAGTATCTGTTATTAGGTCTCAGTATTGCAGATTGCTTGAGGCCCCTCAGGTCTCATGGTTTCTGGTGATTTCTTGATTGTCTTTTGTAAAAGGCTCTTCCTTGTTAGCTCTGCTATGTGTGAAAAGTCAGATCTTTTGCATTGGCATATTTCTTTGGATGCGAATTGTGTGTTGCAGTGCATATTGCGTTAATATGTATTGCATGTTATTGAAACAGGTTTACCATTAGATAAGGATGTAATGCTAAAGCAGTGGTATGTGCAAAGTGAATCAGCCAGACCTTGAGCAAAGGAGCTACCTTGCTTCTGTAATGCATGTATTAGGCCTGACCCTTTATGGCAGTTACCATTCCCTTGACTCCTGTGGACTTTCTGACTTACCCTGGGACAGAGAGGATCTTACATTGGTCTCCTATTCGCAGAAGTTGTGTTTGTATGTAAACTTGTGGTACAACAGTAGCCTTGAAAAACAGTACGCTTTCCTTTTGTGTGTAGGATGAGATGTATGGTAACAAGGGTTAGTCTGAACCAAAAACAATTCCAAGAGTTCAAGGAAAGAGTGGCTTTTTGTGGCTGGCTGGCCAGTGACTGATACTTAGGCCTTAAATCAGCAATTTGGGCTTACTGGTTATCCCAAGATAAGCTGTTCTGATCCAAACTTGATGCATGTTTTAAAATGTGATTATTAGAGCAGGCTGAAGTATTTTTTAAATATTTGACAGACAAATGAGACACATATCTAGTAAATTCTAACAGATAAAAACCGTGTATGAAAAAAATGTGTCGCTTTTTTAGCCCAGCCTTTCTGGTAAAGAAACCAGGCTGGTGGAGCAGCACACCAGCAGCTTTGGAACTGCTTTGTTAGGTGGCAGGGAGGTTTTGATACCTGATCTAGTGCCCAAGTCATGTCTTAAAACAAAACTTTGGCTCCTCCATCTCTTGGGCATATTTGAGAACTTCACCCCATTGCTGTAGCCAAGATGTTCACATTTACCTGAATTTACTGGTACACACTTACATGAGCCTGAAGAAGCTCTCAGAAATTGCTGTCTAGATGGAGTGGATGAGGATTTAACTTGAAAGCACAACTGGCTAGTGATCATGAGCCCCAGTGCAGCTGTGATTATGATCTGGGAAAGGACACGTATTGACTTCAGTGGAAGCAGAACTGGGTCCTGCCACTGTGGCTATTGCCAAAGATGAGTCTCCATTTACACCTGTGTAACCTGCTGGGGGAGGCAGGAGAACTGACTGGGAATCATCTCCAGAAGTGCTTGGAAAATGCAGATTTGTTGAAATGGTCTTTTTCCCAGTCTTCGGGACTTCTGTCTGTTGGAAAAAGAGCCTGAGCTCCAGGATGAAGTTTTGCATCAGCACATAAGAGAGATCTACTCAGAACAAAGCAGCAGTAGCCTGGCAGGCAGAGTACTTTCCTGCGAGTTTCAGTGTCTGTGCCAGTGCTCCTGAGTTATGCAGAAACACGGCCATCCTCATGCCAGTTCAACATCCCAACGGCCAGCAGTTTGGCTAGCCCATGTCAAGCTCTGGTGTTTGCTCCTTTTTTTGTTTTTAATTAAAAAAACATATTGAAAAGTGTACATCTTGTTCTTCCTGCATTATGAAGAAAATGCGCGTTTGTTGGGTTTTTATTTTTGTGGGGGAGAGGAAGCTTGGCTTTTTCCTGCACTGGAAAGCAATTTTCCAGGTAGGTCTGAGAGAATGTTATATCCTCTGCCTGGACCATCTGGCAGGCAGAATCTAATCTGCTGCAGATTTTGAATCAGAGTTTAGTATTTGTTCCTTTCCAAATACCATAGCTCAACTTAATGAAGTAGGTTGCCAGCCCAGAGAGGTGGTGTGTACTTTGTGTATTACAGAACACTGAAGACTCTATTTTCTTCCTCTCCTTATTGTTGCCTCTTGCCTTTGAGTATATGCTGGGACAGACTTGCAAAATACATAGGTCTCTCTGTGGGAATTTCAAAGTGGTGAGTGGGTTTAGATAGCAATGACCTATTATTCTTCACTACCTTCAGCAAGTTTCAAGGAGACTGCAGTGCTTTTCCTTTTGGGAAGTTCCTGAAAGTCCTTCACACAAGCATTTTAGAGCACCTAAACTCTTGGTTTTAAAGACTTGGCCAATCTGACAAACAGTGGCATGAGCAGGAATTTGCTTTAAAACATGGGACATGAGCCCATGTCTCAGTGGGAGCTTCAGTTCTGCACTCACTGCTACAGAGGATGTGGGGGATGAGGTTGGTTTTGGTTTTATTTTTTTGCTTTTGCCCATTAACTACCTTCCTGATGGCTTCTCCCTGTTGGTGGATGATACTGCAAAAGGACTGGGACAGTCGGTGAGGGGGTTGCTATATGTGTAAGAATGTGGGAGGTCTCCTTTATGTGTCTGCACATTACTACCCCCTATACTTACAAGGGAGAGAAGTCACAGGCCAAAGGGTCTGGCCTTGAGGATTCAGAAAGGTGGGGAGGAAGAAAAAGTGCACTTCAGAGACTCTACTTCCATTTCTCACTGTGAGCCACCTTCAACATCCTAGCTGAGGTCCTACTTTTGTGACAGGTTTTTGCCTTTGCTCTTTCCATAGGGCTTCTAGCCACTAGCACAACAGGAGGAGCAGCTAATTTGGCTGGTTCCAGTTGTCACTTCTGGGAGACCCTGAAGAACCTGTCACTTCAGAGGGACACCTGAGCTGCTGCAGAGCTGACAAAACCACCAGCTAGGTGGGGGTATTCTCTGTGCTATGTTGTGGGGAGGACTCAAATGAGAGCAGAAGGGAACAACAGTCCAAGAGCTTTGTGAAAGCCTGCAGTCTGCTCCTTTGGGCATGTTATGTGAAACCTCAGTCACTTCTGGTGGGCTGTGATAAATCAGTTTCTCCATGCTTTGCTGTACATCAGCCTGGAGAAATGTTGGTGCTCTGACCAGAAAACTACAACTGAGCATCTGAGTCACTCCTTGCAGGAGATCCAGCAAAATACCAGCAGGAGTTTAACCACCTACTGCCCAAAATAAAAGCCAGTCTGCAAAAGCTGTTGAAAGAGATGTTTTTTGGTTGTCTTACCTTTTCTGTTGTCCTTCTCTCACTATGAGAAATAGTTCTAATTTTGGTCTAAATTCTGGTACTTACCCTCATTACCTTGTTCCAGTGGAGAGCAACATTGTTTAGGCAGCTGTTGTAGTTTGGGGCTTGACAGGGACATCTGAGCTCTGTGCCCTTCCGTTTCTTTGTCTCCTCATGGAAGGTATAGTATGCTGTGAGACAGGTTTGTGTCTGCTGCAAATTGGCAGATTGGTGACTGAAACAAGCACTGAAAGACAGCAGCCACTATTAACATGAAATGTGCCCTCAGCTGAACTTCTATTGGCCAGTATTACAGGCCCTATGAAATGATCCCCATACTCTCTCGGTAGGCACTGCTCCAAAACAAGCACAGGATGGCTGGTTTCATGCAAGGTGCTGTCCTGGTGCCAAGCATCCACCAGAAGCTAGTGGTCTCCAGTCAGTTGTTTGAATTTTCTGGTAAATCTGGGGATACAGAGGATAATGACTACTTAGCCCTAAAAGGCCAGAGATTCCTGAAGGTCACGTTACTCTGCTCTCCATAGGCTGTGGCTGGTGCTTAGACCTGGCTCCACTCAGCTGCAGCCTCTGAAAACATTTCTGTAAATAAGGTTTATTTAGGTGTCTCACAGTCTGCTTGCTGTATAGTGATGAATGTACATGGCAGCTGGGGGTAATCACTTTAAGAATGTGCAGGAAGTGGTGGCTGGGGCTGGAGGGTCACAGGACAGGTCCCAAATAACATTAAAGTCCCCTAGGACTTGAAATTGTGCTTGAAACTATGTGTTTGTGCTTTGCTGGATCAATTTGATTGCGATCAGACCAAAAGTAAGCAGACATCTGTCATACTTTATTAACCCATGTGCAATACAAGCAACCATACATAATGCAAGTGAGTGTGGCAAAGGCTTTGCTTATGATTATTTCTCTAAATTATTTTTCTAAAAGTGTGCATAGTTGGTGCTTAAAGATACTGATCTGTCCATTTTTGTAGGTACAATGCTGGAGATGTTTTGCTGCTTTGTTTTGTATTAAAGAGAGTATGTTTGAAAGGTCACAGAATCACAGAATATTCATGGATGGAAATGACCTCTCAGATCACTGAGTCCAACCAAAAAAAAACAACCAACCAAACAACAACTACAAAAAAAAACCAACAAAAAAAAAACCCCAAAAGGTCGCTGGGCAGCTGAATGCAATCATGTTTGGATTCTCTTGGCATTGCTCAGTGATTAGAAATATTCAGCATGCAAATAGCTTGTTCAACTTCAGCAAGTACATCAGCTCCCTCCTGCCAGCCTTGCTCGGGGTGAGCTAATGGACTTTTAACATTATACAGCTTAGAAAGTCACTGTCTCTAATAGCTCCTGATTAAGCTCTCCAGAAAGGCAAATAACCATCATGGGACAAAGGCTAAACAAGGGAGGGGGGGCAAAAAAGCACAGATATTATAAAGTTGCTGGCCAAGGGACTTTTGCTGATGCTTTTTGTTTAGAGAAATTCAGCATTATATTTAACACATTTTGGCTTTTGAGACCTGTCTGTCAAGTGGATCCAAATTTATTCCCCCTGAATGCTTTTAGAATAGTGATAAAATAGCCCTCCATTCCTTCTCCTCCCCCTTTGCCCATTTATAATCTTTTATTTTAGGGCTACTCTGAGGAACTATTGTGTTTTCCTATTATCATTGTCCCTGGCTCAGCACTGTGCTTCCAAGCTAAATGCAGGCTTTGGGGGTTATTTTTATCTTACTGACCTTCTGTGGTAGAGGAACACTCTCTAATTGAGTCTCCAGACAGCCTGATTTCCCAAGCAGAGAGATGTGCTGTGTATCAGGGCCATCAGGCTCTGTTTAAACTGATTGAGGCCTGCCTTTTCCTCTCAGGTTTTGTGTGTTATGAGTATCAACATGGAATACATGACTGAGGTCTTACTAGGCACAGAGCAGACATGATACACGATTCTAAAGTGAAGCAAGCTTTAGTGCAAAGTGCAGACTGAGCCCCAACAGCCACCTTTTTCTCTGATTCCCAACACCACTGACCCCTTTGTTTTAGCTTTATTTTGGGGAGGTAGAGAAGGAGAGATAGGAGCTGCTTTTGTCCACTTCAATGGGTGCAAATCATAGTTTTGGCTTAGGATGTTAGACACTTCATTCATGAATGGCTCTGTCTTCAGGTCTCCCCACTTCTTTATGCCCTATTTTGACACTGGTGAGAGGAGGAGAGGGTTTTATGATCTGTTCAGCCAGTTCACAACTGTGCAAAGAAAGGATTGGGCTTTTTTCATGAAGGGCTAGTGACCTTGTATCTTTCTCCTGCCTCCTGCATGCCAGAGCTCTCAGGCACAGTATGTTATAGCCACTTCTGAAGGCTTCAGCTGACCAAAGAAAAAAGTCAAGGTGCTTCTGTGCAAACCAGCCATCTCACTTCTCAGCCTTTGGCATCCCGTGTAGGGCAAGTCTGCACCTATCTGAATTCAGTGCTCTCAGAGCAGACTTAGCTGGTTGTGTTCAGCTAGGCCTGCATCTGTAGATGATGGCAAGCCAGGGGACATCTTCCTGCAACTGCTATATCAAAAGATAACTCCACTTGGCTCATCTAAAAGATGAGAAAATCCTTTTTGCAAGGAGGCCACTGCAAAGCCTAACCTTTCCTTCCAGCACTATGGCTTGTGTAGTGACCATGAGAAGACTTCGTGACTAGAGCTACTAATAAGGTACTCATGTCTGAGACCTTACAAGTATCATGCAGCAGTCACTATCCCTGAGAGGTGCTGGGGCTCTTCTGCCTCCTGCCACTCTGTGGGACTGAGACCAGGACTGTTTTAGGACTATTCCAGCAAGGATGGCAGAGGAGGACTGGGAGTGGTGGAGGGCACAATCCACTCAGACTCCCAGTCTCTGCAACACCACCATAGCTACAGCAACTGGTTGTGGCTTCTATGACAAGATATCTTTGTCTGGAATGGTTGCTGTCCAGACCGTGTCTGGAAGAGAGCTGGATGTCACCTGGCAAAGATGGCTCTCAGGGAAATCCTGCAGTGAGCACAGTGATTCCTGTGCCTCCCTACTCAGGGAAGCACTCAGTGCCTGCAAGGCCTTTCAATGTGCCTTAGACCTTCTTTGCAGCCATGTAAGCTAATGCAAAAAGGTTGGGGCACTGAGGAGTAAGGGCTAGCAACAGCATCTCTGCACAGGACATGTTTCCCCTCTGTCTCCTGTGGTGTCCAGTACATGCATATTCAGCTGTGCTTGTCCTTGTGAGGATCCTCCAAATCTTCCTCAACTGTTAATGATTCAAACATGGCTCAGAGGAGCCACTTCAGTCATGGAGTTCTGCCACCACTACAGACAAAAACACCAACACTGGGGGTTTTGATTTCTAGGCTCCAGAGAACATCTAGTCCACCCTCAGCCCTACGCTTCTTAACACTGTGTATCAGGCAAAAAGTATGTAGCAAGAAAAAACACAGAGCTGCAACCTTCATTTAGCTTCCATCAGAGGTTCCCTCTGTTTGCTAGTGGTTCTGGTTGGTCTTGTTTGATGTACACACTGCTAGATTCGTAACATTATTTTGTTATGCACTGGTGGCAAAATGGATTGGCAAGTGCTGTCTTTAACCTCTGGTCTGTAATGAGTACATATAGATGTTATCTTGCTGATTATTTGAACTGGTTGCACTAACATCATCTCTGCTACTAATTAAATGGAGGGAACAATGGTGGGAAACCATTACAGAAAGCTTCCAGAAAAAGCACAAGCCCATCATTTAAAGGAGACTCTAGAAACTGAACCAAATGGTCCTGAAACCTACTAGCTCGTTATGGCTGACTGATAAGTCCACCAAGACATATGTCACCAGGTCAGTAGTACAAAATTAGTTCCTTACTTTTTCTTTCCTCAAAACATGGCTCTATTCAGTGTCAAAACCCACTGAAGGCAGAATGTGAAACTCAGTCCACCAGGAGGCATGGAAAGAAGCACTGCTAAGTTAGTTCCTCCAGTCTGTTTCTCTATTGCACCCAGCCTGCCTCACACTCCTTTCTAAAGCATCTTCAAATAAACTCTCCAGGGGTGTTCTGCTACATAGTAATGAACTAAAATGAAATGCTGCTGAAAGGAACTGAATAAATGCCTTGTCATATTCTGTTACAATCATCTAGAGCAGTCTCATCATCTGTGTCATCTGTCTCTCCAGCCTGCTCATGGAGTGGCAAGCAGCATGGTGACTGTGCAAAAAAAGGAAGAGAAATGAAAGTTCACGTCAGTTGGAGTAAATAATTGAAAGGCACTGGCTTGTTCTGGTACACAGTTCTACCCACAGCTGCTAGGTCATACTGGTCCAGCATGCACAGAAATCATGCCCTCCCAGGTAAAGGCAAGCTGCAGGGAAACTGAGTGAATCTTCCAGTCTGTTAACTTTCCAGCTCATTGAGCTGCTGGAAACTCAGCAGCAGAACTGGGTGAAAGGCTGGATGGAGGCTGCAGGGAGTAGGAGCAGTGTAGTACGAGCAGGCTGGTGGGCTCTTCATCTCATGCTGCTGTGCCTCCACATGGGCACCTGCAGTTGTGCTACTATACACCAGTGTGCAGCTGACTGAGTAGTCAGTGCTTGAGTATGAAAGACATTCCTGAATAAGCTCAAGAAATAAAGGGCCAAAAAAAGAGACCACCTAAAAAGCAGTACATCATGCACAGCTCTTCCACAAAGCAGAGCCAAGAGTGAAAAGGAACTTCATGTGATCAGTTTTAATGTTTGTGGTACACTTGGATTTCCTGCCCAGCTGCCGACTCACAAAGAACTTTACTGTATTGTACTCTGCCTGGAAGGGGATTTGTTCTAGCTGCTAACTTTGGAAAAACGCAGGCTTGGAGGCAAATGCAAACTCATATCCCACCACTCCAGCTCAATAAAGAGCATCAGGCGCAGCAGTGGTTTGTGTGTGGCTGCCTGTTTCAGACACTTGAGCTTCCAGTTTCTTGCTATATTAGTGTCTTAAAAGTTCTGAACACTGAAGATGTTTACCACTTCGATACTTCTGTCTAGAATTAAAATGAAGAGAGCACAGTGCAAGGACAGGTGTGTTAAGTAATTCTCATACAATGTGCCAGGGGATTTTCATGGTGTTTGCAGAATAGGGTCTGGCCTGGTTTGCCTTTATGGCCCCTCTGCCTTTTCACACCTGTGCACAAACACAGGCGAGGTTTCAGGGGTGGTTTTGTGTTGAAGACAGCTACAGCTCCCCCCTCCCTGACTGAGCTCTGGGTTCAGCACAGCAGAGCAGTCAGTAGGTCTGGGTGATCATGTCTTTAGTGTCCAGCTGTCCCAATGGCCAAATCCTGCTAACTGCTCACCTTTTATTTCAGGCATGAGTAGCTCTGGCTATACAGCTGCATAAGTCTTGAAGAACTAAATGTATCTTTGCACAAAGCTGGGGTGGGGAGGGGGTGCATGAATTGCTGCTGTTTATGACTGGAGGTGGGATTTATTTATCACCAAGAACTGAGTTAATTTGACTATTTGTGCAACTAGGTCTGACATCTAAGGGACCAGCAAGTTATTTAGACACCTGAGTCATCCCCCTCCTGCATTGCTGATGCTTGCTGGCACAGACCTGGTCTCTCAAATGCTCATTTGATGGTATGATGCCATTGTCATATAATAACTCACACAGCAGCTGGCTGGGTCCTCATACGACCTCATGTACTTCTCTGACCTGACTGCAAAAAAGTCCTTCTGCTCCAAATGCCATTTCTCTTTCAGTAGTTACCACTCTCTCACTGAGCACTGCCCTCAACATGTGCATCAGCAAGGCAGCCTGCAAACCCAAAGAGCTCTGACTCAGAGCCAAGGTCCATCACCAGCCAGGAGGAGATGGGGTACACCTTGCCCCACCTTCCCAGCACTGTGTGCTTGTCTTGGAAATAAGCCCTGGATCTTCTACTGACAACATTCAGCAAGTGCTTGCACAGTGCAGCCCTGTGCAGAACCAGCCCAGCACTCATAGGCCAGGCAGCTCTGCACACTAGCTGATATGCTCTTTCCTTCAGTGGCACTAATTAGACCACATGCAGCTCCTCTTTCTGGGAAGAGGTCTTTTAGACCCAGCTCAGGTATTTCTCAACTGCATAGCATTTGTCAGTTTGGAAATACCCATTCTGCTTAGAAAGCTAAATAGTGTCTCACAGTGCAATGGCAGCCTCCTAGTTCTTTCTAGTAGTGACATTCTGGTGTCCATAACCATCTGCCCATGGCCTTGTGTCTTCACATGACTGATAAGATAAAACATTTTGAGGGTAAGGGTGATGATGGGGAAGATATCTGCTGTTCTTAATTTTACACACATTACTTCATCAAATGTCTGCATTTGCCAGACTGAATTCAAAAGATGAAGAAAGATGATAGAATAGCAACACAAATTAATGAGTGTGTTTGTACAATAATCTCTTGTATTCATAACTCACTTTTAGTACCTGATTTTCAGTCTAGTCACAGAGAGATTGTGTTGATTTGCACTTCTACTACCACTTTGCAGTCAGAGTTAGGAATTTCTTCAGGTTCATTTGAAGAAAGTAATAATATATCATTGCTCCCAGTGGGGTCATAGGTCCTCCTAGCTTATGTCTGCTGACAAGTATTATAGTTGGGCTTGAACAGTATCAATCAATAGTGGGAAACGGCCAAGTGCAGCTCTAATGTTCCTTTTGCAAATGTTAACACTCACCAGAGAGCATGCCTGCTCAAATAAGCAAAGAAAGAAGATTGGCTACTCTATTTGCTAATTGATTCCTGATATTTCCTAGTTTGGGGTTTTGAGTTTTGTTGTTAGGGGGTTTTTGTTTGTTTGTTTTTTGTGGTTTGCATATCTTATGAAAAAGGAAAATACAGTTGCTGAAACTGCAGAGGGTAGTACCAGCCAAAATTAAGAAAAGAGCACCTCTCTTTTTGGGACAAAAGCTTAAAGCCTGTTGGCCACACACTCAGGGGCAGGTGGGCTATCCTGGACTATCCCCAAGCATTTCAAGACACAGCTCGCTGGGTTCTGCTCCCCTCATCTGCTTAATGCATACCGATTCCTATCCTGATGAAGACCAAAGCAGGGCACACGCACCTCTGGCTCAGCTTTTAGGCAGAACTATTCCATCCAATGTTATCCATCATCGTCANCACAAGGGATTTTCAGACTGTGCCTGCCAATGTTATCCACTAACCAGCCATTCAACTGAAGTTAGACTTGATTGCCCAAGAAGCTGAGCACCTGCTGCTCACACCAGATTAGCAGGACCTGCGTATCCTCAGGGTTGACAGTGGCTGGACTTGGAATTTGCTCATGCTGAAATTCATTTGATCTGGACACACAGCTGATACATGGGGGAAGACCACTGTTATGACAGGAAGTCCCTGAGGGTCTGGGATCACCTTCTTCCATCTGCAAGGTGGAGTAATTGCAGTGATGACTGACCTTCATAGTGGTATAGGTCAGTACCCTCTCTGTAACACAGAGAAAGTGGAATAGGAGAAGAAAAACCCCTTAATTTTCTTATTTCTTTCTGCACAGTAACCCTGACCTTCATAGCACACCTGGCCCTTGCTGTGTTTGGGAAGGTTTACACTTACCAGCTGGCCCCAGCACAGCTAACTGACTACTCAGCAAGGTTGAGTATGGTGGCAGCCCAGGTGAGGGGCACATGTATTAGCAGTCATTTGCAGAGCAGGGTTATAAAGAAGGAAAGGGAATCACAGTGAAGGTTATGTTGATGGGTCTCTGTGGTCTGAAGGGTGACTGGATGGGGACTGCAGTCAGAGGCAGGTCAGCAACGGCCTGAGAAGTAAAGTGAGCCTTTATGTGGGACTACTATAAATCTGTATATGAAGTAAGAAGCAGGTCTGTATCCAGTGTCTGGCCCCCTGAGGAGCTTTGGGCAGACCCGGTAGTCTGGAGGGGGCTAAATTCTGTGCTTTGATACCATGGAAGAAGTTAATTTGGAGGCATGTATACATTTACCTTTCTCACCTTTCCATTTCTTCTTATCATTTAGAGGTAACAGCAAAGCTGCAAGCAAACTTGTGAGCTGAGCAAGATGAAAGGTTAGGGTTTGCTTGTGTATGCCAGGAGCTGAGGTGCCCAGGGAGTCTAAAGCAACGTTACAGGCTTTTGCAACAGAAAGTGTCCTGCTGCCTGCTTTTTCCCTAGGAAAAGATCACAGTAACAACACAAGGAGAAACTGTTAGTGTGACTGCATATGTTCATCTGTGGGGACGTATGTGGTCAGACTGTAAAGAAAGGATATATCCTGGCACTCAGTCAGCTTTGTTTACTACTTTCACTAGTAAGCTGGACACCAGCAAGTATTTATAAGTGGTTGTAAACTCATGTGAGGTGTCATGAAGGGAGAACAAAATGTTTCCTTGGTTTACGTGACAAATTGCTAGGATGGGTGCATTCTTTTACCTTGTGAGTTGATGGAATATGAGCCTGCTAGCCTTGTTGTCCATGTGCTTTGTACCTGTCCTACAGGATGCTCACCTGGACAGAGTTTCTCATATGCAGGCATTCGTGAAAAGCCCATGCTATCTCTGGGTGTATTGGGCTGCAACACTGTTAGCCTTGAAGGTGTCTGCTGTGAAGCCAGGAGGTTGCCCCAGCTGGGAAGACAGCTGAGCTCTCTTGATCAAGCAAATTCAGTAGCTTTGTTAGAGCATTGCCTGAGGAGCATGTTGTCAGCTTGTTGACTTTGCATCATCCCTGCCTGAAAAGCTTGCAGTAGTGACTTCACTGACCCAAACAGTAAGAGAGCTCTTGGCAGAGCACAGGTGTACTGTTTTAATGCTAGTGCATGAGTGTCCCAGGCTGTGTTCTCAAAGTCCTTATTGCCTCCACCCTGTTTCCAGCTCACTTAAAGCAGAAACTGTACAATGATATGCTCTCCAGTGTACTACCACCTGTGAGTGCTTACCCACTGCAACCTTATTTTTGTTTATTGTGTTTTAAAGGTCGTAAACCATGCTATATAACCTTGTTTCTCTACTTTTCCAGGGCAAGAAATAAAGCCTGAAAAAACAATGTCCTGCTTTGAGAAGGAGTATTGTTTAGACCACAATTGCTCTCATTGTTATGTGATTACAGCTCTGCTTGCCTATGAGCATAGCTAGGGGATGTGATTATACTAATCGTTTCCACTGACCCTCGACATGGAGATGAGAAGAGCTTTTGCCTAATTGCTTAGTGAAACCTTCATGTGAGCTGTCCTGAGAGCATAAACTGAAGGAAGAGCTTCCCTATGGTCATGTTACATTAAAAATGCAAATAAAACCGTGCTGGAGAGGGTGGTTCTGCTGATCTCGGGGTCTAAGACTTCCAGGCAGGTCTCTAAACCACAGGTGGTAGAAACATTCTCATTTCTCTCTTCAGAGCCTGATTAGCACATGAGTGGAAATGGACAGAGTTCTGAGCATCAGAGTTTTAATGATGTGAGTATGAAAATCATAAGAGTATGAAAAGAAAAACCACTGCCTTTTTTCTTATGTACTGTTCTTCCTATAAGGCTCTAGCAGCTGCCTCTAGACCTTTTTTTTGTGAACTTTTAATCTTTGTTATGGGTTTCAACTGTTTTTTCCCTGGTTTCCACTACAGGTGCTAGAATGGGAGTTTCTCTTTTCTGGATTCCAACCACTGGATGAATCTGAAAATCTAACAGGAAAGGTGCTTCTTTATCTGCTGTTTTACCTCATGTGTGTGAATGAATGTATGATGAGCAGTCTCAGTGTAAATATGCTCGCTTCTCAGTGTCTGACTCAGCCAGCTGCTGTTCCTGTTTCTCACCCATGGTGTTTAGTGAATGAGGGCTGTTGATTTCCTTCTGAAAGTGGGCTAAATCAGCAGCAATGCTCCAGATCTTGTGGATTTTCATAATTGCTGAAGGATTTTATTTTCCCAGATAACAAGTCATTATCTATGGTGGGAGATAAGATTGTGTCATGTAGTAATTTTTATTCTCAAAATGATAGTGCCCTTTTACCTTGGAGATTTTTAACATTGCAGAAAGATACTATTTCATGACCTTGCTTTTGGCAGTAAGTATGAACTGATGGCAGCCAGTAAAAATTTCATCTGTTCTCAGCTCAACTTCTTCCTTCCCAGTCCTCTTCTCCCTGTTTGCCCTTGTAATTGGAGATAAGCTGGAGCCACATAGTTAGGCAGCATCAGAAGTGTAATCTAGACATCCCCCTTGTGAGTCACATTTCTAATGTGCCCTTCAAACAGAAGTTAGATACCTACAGTCTGCTTTCTGTGAGCTGCTTGGAAAAAATCTAAGCTGTGACTATTGATAGATACCTGTTTGAGGGACACCTGGAGGTGTCTGATGTTCTCACAAAACCATCACAATACTTCACTGAAAATCAGCTTTGCTCAAGGACATCTTTGTCTTCCTAAAAGGAGATCAAACTCTTCATTAGAGGGCAAGCAGGGGCCACTAGGGACTTTGATAAGGTGAAGAAAGCCTCTAAGTGATTCATTTTTTGAGCAGAACAGGAGTTCAGGATGTGCAGGTATGAAGAAGAGATTTTAAAATACCCTCTCATGCTGTCT
This sequence comes from Bucco capensis, assembly GCA_013396975.1. Classification (NCBI taxonomy): domain Eukaryota; kingdom Metazoa; phylum Chordata; class Aves; order Piciformes; family Bucconidae; genus Bucco; species Bucco capensis. Next base: position 12,653 of record VWZO01021540.1, on the reverse strand, counting down.
GGGAACAATGGAGGTTTTGGTGAAAGATCAAGTGTGTCATTGAGTCCTATCCAGGCCATTTTGTTGCTGAACAAAACCCTGATTGCTGTGCAATGCACCAGCTAGCCAAGGTTCAGATTCCTAAAGATGGATCTTCTTTTCAGAGCATCACTGAACTCCTACCTTCTTTTCAGAATGACAAACTTGTAGAAACATGGGGAGGAAAGTCTCAGCTGGGGGAAATGAGTGGGGGTGAGCAATTACATGCAGGTGATAGGGAAGAAATTTTGACAGTTCTTTTGTTAAGATATTGAAGTCCTCCAAGTCCAAGATAATCCTTGCTTCCAGATCTTGTGCATTTCCAGGATCTCCCTCTTGGGAGGGCCCCATGGATGCCTACAAGCACATATGTTGTTTGGTAAGGCTAAGGCAATGGAAAGCTTGGAGGAGGGTCAAGAGATGTATCCAGACCACAAGAGCAATTTGGACATGACCATTGCTTTAGACAGATGAAGCTGGCAGATGGGTTAAGATCTTAAGGCTATATTAAAAACCCAAAGCTGTAGATTCTGGACCCTCTAAATACACAATGGGATGCCCAGGTAAGTAATTGTTCTGAATTCCTGGTTGCCCTGCACCTAGAGGCAATCAGAACCACAACAGTTAAGCAAACTACTGCATTTGACCGAAGCTCTGCATTCCTTAGGCTTCCACTCTGCACAAGTCCTATGGATGTTTGAATCTTTTAAGTGGTGGGAATGAGATACAATGCTCTGGAATGCACTTGGCTGGGTGGTCAGTGAAATCCTGTGTTGTGAGACCCAGTAATGCTGGGTTATCCAGATTAGATGCTGCATCTGATTATGTTGCTGATAATCCTACACTCAGTAATTTAATCAGGATGAGGATTGCAAGGCCAGGATCAGGCAGAAATAATGGTTGATTGCCTTCATGCACATAAGTAGTACTCAGAACTCCTTGTTTGTGGTAATATCTGTAATGCCTTTAAATAAAAATCCATGTGTGGCAGTGCTGTGTTGCCACTCGCATTGCAACTGGAGTTTGCTATTGTCTCTCACTGTTTGTACATGAGAAGTCAGTTATTGGGTGGCTTGGCTTTCACAGATTCTTGCATTTGCTTTCTTTGAAACTGTGTGTTTCTTCAGAGTGTGCATGAAAGACCTGGTATGTGATACCAATTTAAAGGAATTGGGATGGCAAAGAGAATGATCCAGTCCAGTAAGAAGAACAGATAGTGTCAACCTGCCAGTCAGGGGTAGGAGTCCTTACCTACTTCTGTGGGAGGGCTGGATGAAGTGATCCGTTTCTGCCAAAGGCTCCTCACTGTGGGTTGGGAATGAAGCTACTTGGGCATGTGTTTGTTGAAGTGCCTAAAGGGGGGGCTGTGTTCATGCTACCTGATTTGGTCCAAAAGGCAATGATTTGGACTGCTTGACACCTGGAGCACCAGGTGCTACAGAAAAATTGATACCCAATGTGTCCATCTTCCCCAAACCTGAAATAAATTAAGACCTTATTGTGAGATCCACCTAATGTGCTCATGGGAATAAGAACTGCTCAAGGGAATATAAAATGGCAATTTTCTCTTTGTTCTCTATGAAGCTGACACTGGTAGCTAAGCAGAGTCTCATTCAAGGATGATTGGTAATGCCTTAGGATTTGGGATGCATGCTGCAAGATACAGGCTAGAGGATAATGGGTGCACTTGGAGTAGCTCCATCCATAGCTGACTATTGCAGTTTATGTTGGGCTTTTACCACAGTACATGTATGTGATCTATTGGAAATGCATTTGAGTGCTAATATGCTTCAAGGTATAAAATATCCTGTGCATATAACACATGAAGTATCCTGTGAAGACCTGCAGCTTTGCAAAGACTGTTAAAAATAAGCCTAGAGTGTAAATATTTAACTTTTGAGATGTGCCCATGTTGTGTACAGTAAAGAGGATGGAGGGAGAAAAAAATAAGCTCCACATTTCTTGTTCCAGCCAGGAGAGGGCAGAGGTTCATATCCAACCACGAATGGCCTCGGGAGGCTGCTGGTAGTTGATGATGGCATTGAATTGTCACTGCCAAGGGGCTGAGCACTTACAGCTGAGGTGGTGTTTCCTCTCCTAGATCGTGACACTGCAGGAAGCATGGGGCAGCTGTGAGACAGAGCGATGCCATGCTCTGTCTGGGGAAGGAGGCTTATCCTAGTGCAGAGATCAGAAGAAGCTGAAAGCAGTGGAAGGAGGAATGAAATAAACAAGGGAGAGAATGAGCACTGCAGGAAGGGGAAGAGTAACAGGTGGCAATGGCAAGCCTGGGTGCTGGGTAGGGAGATGAGAGCTTTCCCCCATGTAGCAAATGTGGCATTTGTTTGTGTGCAGATGCCATAACTGCAATGCTTCGTGCGTGTAGGAGGACTGCAACCAGGGAACGAGGGAGGTGGCTTAGTGGGAGCTCACAACTGGAGGATGGCCTTGGGAAAGAGTCTGCATGCACTGGCCAAGGGTGTTGCAGTTCAACATGACTCCTGGTTGGTGCTGTCCCCTTAGAGGTGGCACTTGAGCACTGTGCTGAGGATGTAATTTTGTTGCTTAGATATTCATGACATGGAAATCTTCAGGATCAAGCAGTAAGTGTTTCCAGCAAATGGTTTTATTGTGAAGCCTTTTGCGAGTTGGGGCTTTCTCGGTACTGGCAGGAAAACATCTTCCCTCCGGAAAGCAACCTCATTACTTTTCCCACTTGCTGTTTCTACTGGCTTTTTTTTTTTTCTGCTTTGTTGGCTGCACTTGGTGTTTCTGCTGCTCTCAGCCTTGACACTGCATCTTCTTCTTTCCTTTCTGTCTATCCTTTTGCTACATCTGATCCCTTATAATCCTGAACCTTTTGCTTTCTCATGCCACTGCAATGTGGAGCTTGTTGATTCTCAGTACTCGTTCACTCCAGCCTTGGCTTCCTGTACACCTGTTACTTGGGGAGTGTCAAGCTGTACTTCCACGCTGATTGTGCTAAACTTTTCCAATTTTGCCACCTTGCTGACTAAATAGTTTGCCTTCTCTAGCTTTCTTGCTGGCATGGGATTCAGTCACAACTGGCTTCTTGCCACCTTAAGTTCATCCAAACCTTCATCCTCTGCCTTCGTTTCTTTTTCTGACCAAAATCTCTTGTAAGTTTAAAAAAAAAAAGCATGATGATGTGCTCCCCCTCCTTGTCCTTTGGATGTAAGAGCAGGCACATTCTTTCTCCTAGACCCCCTGTATCTATTCCTATCCATGCTGTTATTCTTCCCCTTCAGTCCACTCTCTCTCTTGCCATCTCTGCCTTAAAAACAAACTCTGTATTGACATCCCCATATGTTTCTCTAAATACAGCCCATCTCTGCACCTTGGCTTGCAAAGTGCCTTCATCAGTCAGCCCTTCTTTCCTCTCATGTTCTTACTCTTATCATCTGGGATGTTCCTCCTCTGTTCTTCCTTGCCCTCTCTAGACATTTCCACAAAGTCCCTTGGAGGGTGCTGTTCTTCCTTTGGCCTTTTCCAATCTAAATTTGTGCAAGTGTCCCATATCACTCTGTCCTGGGGATCTTTCTCTCCTCCCATTACATTTTATTTGACTGATCTCATCCAAGCAGTAAATTGCCTTTGTGAATGCCTTGTCACCTCTTCTCAGTCTGAGGAAAAAAAGAGGAGACATGTTTGTCCTGATGATTCCGTGCAGATTCAGCTCTGCTTCAAATAGTCTAGAACAGCTCTCTTCAGTTTCCCCTCACCTCCAATCCATTCCTGCTTCCTGCTTTTCCAGTGACAATGGACATTACCTTCAGGCCCCCAACCTGCATGTCATTTGCCTTGGAAATGGCACTGGATTTTCAAGTCACAGCTATTTTAATGCATACTACTGTGTAAGGTTCTCTCCACCCCACACATAAACCCCTCTTTAGCATCTTTTCCATTCCTGACAGTTTCTCTCCCCTTGATGGGTGTGATCTCAGGCTCCTCTGTCTGTACTGAATATTGCTTCCAAGGTGATCCTTTCCTTAGCTCAGGAAAATATCTCTTGGAGTTGGTGATTCTGCAAAGCCAACCCCTAATACAGCAAATACTGTAAAAAAAAAAATGCTCAAGGAGCTGTTTTCTCCTTCCCACCGTTCATTCTTTGTGCAGCTGCTCCTCTGACAAGAAAGGAATGTCCTCTTAGCACTGTTTGCTAAACCTGCTGCTTGGTTCTGGTATTTTAGTTTTGAAAGATAACCACTTTGACTAAGAAACAGAAATACCATTTTACCTCATCAGACAAGTTTAAAAAGGGTTATAGAAATGCAGGGGAGGAAAGACTAGTGTTACATGCAGTAGAAAATGAGATCCTGAGAAAGGACAACAGTGATGCTGTTGTGACCCTCCTGAAGCACATAGCAATCAGCTTTGGGCATGGCTGGAATGGAGAGTGGCAGGACTGTGCTACTTGACACATTCTCTCAGCTGGCTATCATGGCCAGCTCTGGTCTGCATGACAGATGTGTGCAGCACTGGCACAGCTGAAAGTTCTGCTATTCCAGGGCTTGTGGGACAGAGCAGGATATTCAAGGGCAAGGCTGGCCAATAGGCAGAGAAAGTAGTTTTTCTGATACTAAGTGGTAAGGTGAGTGCTTTCTGGACTCGATTCCTGAATAGACCTTTGAAACCCAGCCTGGACAGTTTCTCCAAGATGGAAAAAGCAACCTTTTATACTTAACATGTGTTGGTCTATGTAGAATAAAGGAAGAACCTGCAGAGGATCACATGGATCTTCCAACTCAGTGCTACACTTGCTGCAGTCCATCTGAACATCTAACTGGCAGCAGGTTACTAATGCTCCCCATGACCTCAGTTGTGCTTTATCTTTTGCTGAAAGGTCTGCAACAAGAGCAGAGATGGAGAACTCCTGTAAACAGAATTTAAGTAACTTGCTGGCTACAGTGAGTGTATTCCCAGGTTCTTCCTTGAGATTCCAATGTTTTCATAGAATCATAGAATCCTAGAATGGTTTGGGTTGGAAGGGAGCTCTGGAGCTCATCTAGTCCAACCCCCCTGCAGTGGCCAGGGACATCCCCAACTAGAGCAGCTTGCCCAGAGCCCTGGCAAGCCTCACCTGGAATGCCTCCAGGGATGGGAACTCAACCACCTCCCTGGGCAACCTGGGCCAGTGTTCCACCACCCTTGTGGTGAGGAACTTCTTCCTAATGTCCAATTTAAATCTACTCCTCTCCAATTTAAAACCATTGCCCCTTGTCCTTTCACTGCAGGCCTTTGCAAATGTTTTCTACATTTATATTTAACTGTCACTTGAAAGATGCCACTGCAGTGTTTTTATAAAGTACTACAGATTGCTGTGTCTGCTCTACCTATGGCAAGAAGTAAGATTTTACTCACCAGGCAGAACTAAGCTTCTTCTAAGCAGTCATGTTTTGGAGGTCTTGGATAAAAGTTGTGTGGTTTGGTATAGGTGATGCAGCTGAACTTCCCTGCACCTCTTGTCCTTGCCACAGCTGCCAAGGGTGAAGCAAGCAAGAGCCTCCAAATGGTGTTCATCATTTCCTGGTCAGAGATGCTGATTTTCAAACTTCTTTAGTTGATTGCAACCCAAACTTCTGGGATGGATTCAATGAGATCCCATCAGTCAGCTAAAGCAAGGCTTAAAGAAATTGCTATTTATATGTATAAGGAAAGCAAGGAAACCAAGAAGCAAAACCTCAGCAGTGAAGAGAGTGGCAGGCAGTATCTTGAAATGCTTAAGCCATTGAAGATTACCTGTGCCTTGTGTCCAGCAGATTTGGGGACAGGTGGAAGGTCAAGTCCATTTCTGGATACTGTGCTGATTGGGAACTAGGGTTCCCTGAGCTTTAAGTTAGAGCTATATATTCTATATATTATATTTATTTTATTACTATTATATTGTTTTATATATATTATAATATTGTTTTATTTACGTATTCCTATTTTATATATTATATATAAACTAGACCTATCTATTCTAGGCCTGGCTGGTTCTTTCCTGTTGGCACCAGACCCCTCCAGCTCCAAGAGAAGTGTCATCCTTGCAGCTCAGTCTGTAGGAGTTGGTATTCTCACAACATAGTTTATATCCCACTTAAAAAGCACTGTAGGAGAAAGCAGTAGCATCTGGAAACTGCTGGAAGCTGGTATGGGTTAAAATGGCTTTAGAAGTCAGGCTTCACCCAGGCAAGGTAGAACTTAAAATATTCACTTCAGGGATCAAGTTTCTTCTACTGGTATGAAGAGATGTCTCATTAGCTTCTAGCCTTACAAGTCAGGGATGAAAGTGCTCTACTGATGCTATATGGATTTGATTTTGGGGGGAGAACTAAGCCAGCTTTTTTTCTCAGTTTGTCCCAGCAAAGTGCATGAGTTTGTACTTCCGGTTTAGCATATTAATACTTTATTGCCTTTACCACAACTGTTCAAATGTTCAAGGATTGTGTCACTGCCTGATGGTAACCATCTAGTGTGGAGGTAAACAATTTCACACTCAAGGGCTGATCTTCCCATCTTTGCACCTGAGAGCGAGCTAGTTTAGTTATGGATGCCCTCTGCCTTTGTCTCCCTTCTTCACTCCTCTTCCCCTTCTTTCTATTACGTATCTCACTTTTATTTGTAATCATAGAATCATAGAATGGTTTGGGTTGGAAGGGACCTTTGGAGGTCATCTAGTCTTTCACTTCTGTTCTCAATATTTTTCCTAACTGCCAGCTCTGAACTGCTGCAGTCAAATAGCTGTCATTGGTGCTAGTATCAAACAATACTTACCTGCCTCTTGTATTTGGACAAACTGAGTTCCAGCTCAAATTATCACAGAAAGAACCAGTTCCCTGAGGCTTGGGAAAGCTGCACTGCAAATACACTAATGCTAATGGTATTTGCTCTGCAGGTCTTATTGCATTTGTTATTTTCTAATGTTCTAGAAAACATAGCATTTAAACAAACAGAGCAAACACAGGCAAGTGGAAAAAATGTTGAAGGTAGGTAGATGACTCTTTGTGCTCAAGGCTGTGCTTGTCCCCCACCTCAGGGACACTGGAGCAGTCTGGCACATGCTTAGGATTTTGTTGGGTGTCTTTGACTTTGAATAGCCTTCTTCGTGGGCATCTCACAGGACTGTGGGGTCTGAGGGCAGAGTTCAGTGCTCTAGAAATGCTTCTTACATGGTAGGAATAAGGCAATAAAATTACTTCCTGGGATTTGGACCTTGGCAGAGACCAGTCCACTATGATCTCTTAAAACAGCAGATAAAGAATATGAACACAAAGCAGCCCTGATGGCTTTAAAGTAGTGATGAGCTAATAGTTTTGGTTTTGTTTGTTTTGTTGTTTGTTTTGGGGGCTTTTTTTAGTGTTAGGGAGTAGATCTAGGCGAGTAGGATTTTAAGTCTATTCTCTGCAAGCATTTAAGCACTTGGCTGCTAGGAGGGCTGAGCTGCCAGCAGGAAGCTCCTTCCTGCCTCTGCCCTGTGAAGTTTTCCTTATGAAAAGCATTCTGAATGCATGTAATTATGTTTTCCAATCAAATAAAAAGGAGGCTGGTACTTAGTAGTGCCATTCAGCAGCTTCTTTTCATATTTTCTGTTTTTACATGAAGGTCTTAAGTTCTTATAATGGCATAGCAATCTGACTTCAGACAACTTCCTTTCTGTCCCAACCAGGCAGAGGAGGTCACAAAGTTATCTATGGAACTGAGTAACTGGAAGTCTGATGGGGGCTTAGAGGGTCTGAGAGCTAGCTCTGCATATTACTGCAAGGTCTGAGAACAACCTCCATCTTCTCTGGACTTTGAGGACCTCATGGTGCTCAGTACCTCACAGAAAACTAAAACTGGGAGTTGAGCTGTTTGGGTCAGATACAACTATCGTTAAAATCAACATCAAGACTCTTCTCAATGTAAATGAGTGTATATGCATGTATATGAGGAATATTAGCAAAAGAGAGCTGGTGATACTCTACCAAACCAATGCTGTTGCTTAGATCAACCTTCCTCTGTGTCAGTACAAGGATGGTTACTTCTATCCATGATTTTCTTCTATAGTAGTTTTTTACTTTGTTGCAAGTAATTGCAGGACTGTTCCCTTGGTTTGGTACTTGTATGACCTTCTTAGTGCTTTTTCCTTTATTAACATAATACTGATTAATCTCAAAAATATTTGATGAATAATTTTGTGTAATTAAACTGACTGTGCTTGCTCAAAGGTTGTGACTTGATTTGGTCTTTATTCCACTACACCACCTCCTAATGCACTTATGCTATGCTCCTAGCAACTTCTTAGATGATGTAAGGAAGTGACATCAGCTGATGTAGCACTTATTATTTTTCTTGTTCATAACCAGAAGTGATGTACATCATTCTCCGGGTGATGGATTACAGCCTGTAGAAGGTTTTTTGTATTGTACCCTATGTTATTTAAATTTTCTAGCTTCAGTTTATTTTCCTTCCCCCCACGGTCCCCTCCTGAGTTCTTTACTTTTTCAGTGGAGGTCCTTCCTGCTGCTGCTGTGCCATGGCCTACTTTCTTGAAACCTGCTGCTTTTGCTTGTGCTTATTTGAGCACAGGTCATGGCACATGGACATCTTCTGAGCATGGTGTGCTACAGAGCTGTTTTGTTTTCTGTCCTAAAGGAATCTTTTCTGCTGGCTAATGATGGCAGTTAGATAATGATGTCCACTGGTTTTGGGGAATAGTTGCTTTGGAGTCCAAAAAAGGACTTTTGGAAGCACTTGGTTGAGTCCTGATCCCCATTGCAGCTGGTTTCAAGGGGAGTACTGGTTTCAAGGTTAGACCCACACTGAACATCAAAATTAGCAGTTATTTCTTCCTCCTTGGTCAGAACTCACTGCAGGTCATTTTTCATTGAGCTGTTCATTGTCTTTAAGGGATGCTGTGTTTAAGTTAAGGGCAGGACTAGTGCTTTTCTGTCACCTGCTGTGAGAGCAGCTCTGTCTCTGGCTGGGAAGTGCAATCTGGGTGCTGAAGTTGGCTTCTGGGCAGCTTGGAAACAAGCTGAGACAATGGCATCTAGATTCACACTCCACTGAAATCAAAGTGAAGAACAGAAGCTGGCTCATGACTAGTTTTATGCAGAGCTTGGAGCAGCAGCTAGGTCACCTGGCCATTGAGATCATGCCTTCGTGCCTGGCTTTATTGTTGTTTTGAATGATCATCACCAGAACCTGAAATTAAGCAGCTGAAATACCACCACTGATGATCTGGTCCCTCCTGACACACCCAGGCTCATGCAGAGGTGACCCATGCAGACATGGCCATAGATGTGTGACTACATACATGACTTTGCAGGCTAGCTGGTGCTGCTGCCCTTGTGAATGGAGGTTCCCTTTAGAGAAGAGGCACTGTGCCAGGGTAGCAGATGGGCAGGAGCAACAGCAGCTGGGAGACCATGTATGACCATCAAGTGGGCTTACTGCCTGCAGCAATGCCAAAATGGCCACTTGGCTTTATGATGTCTGTGCTCAGGATTGCTCCTAAGCTAGCTGCTTTCAGAGGCAGTGTGCAGAAAGGAGGCAGGCAGTGCTGATTGCAGCAGACAGTGGGCTCTGCCTAGCAATCATCATCAATGGGGCAAGCAGTAGGTTCCTCAGAGGCTGGAGGCCTGGCAGTATTTCCATCTCTGTCTGGAGCACCATGTGAGAGTAGCCAAGCTGAGCCCTTGCTGTTAGATCTCATCTATTCAGGCTGAGCCCTTCTTTGCCAGGTAGAAGCCTTACCTCCAGACACACTGTCCTGTTGCTGCTGGGGAGAGAGAGTGTCTCTAGGGACTGCTGTTCACAAAGTGAGTTGGTTTGGTGGGGTGGGCAGGTCTCCAGTAGAGCAAGCTGAGCCAAAGCCCTGCTGATCAAACAGTGCAGGTCACCCAGTAGAAGCTCTGTGTTGACAGCCCCATAGAAACCACTCAAGACTCAAGGGTGAATATCACTGTTTTTTCCAAATAGTTATCTTCTTATCATGACAGAAGCCACGGACACACTGAAGCATTGTGAAGAAAAGTGTCTGCACAGGATCATTTGTACTTGGACTGATACACCTTCTTTTTCTGTGCTATGATTCCGGCTTACTCCTAATGCTTGAACATGCAAGGAAAACAGCTGACAAGCAAGGGAAGCATTCCTGGCAACACTTTGGACTTGGTACAGGAGAGTGGTGCTTCAGAAGCTCTCCCTCCGCTTTGGCTCAAAAGAGATGGATGGGAAGGAGTCCAGGCTCAGCACATCTGCATCTCCTGACTGCTGCAATGTTTTGTTTTACTGTGGTTTGGATAACGACTTGATGCTTTACTGAATACCATTCATGTGTCTATCTTCATTTAATGCTTATACTTGTAAATACACAGATCTGACTTTCCTGAGGGGCTAGAGAAGAAACAGTGATCTAACTCAAGCTGATCCAGCTTGCTTGATACTTTAATGCAGGATGCACAGTTGAAATCTGGAGAAGAGCACAGACAATACCATATTCCTTTCTACAGATAACAAGCTTGAAAGGTGACCTTTGAATGGCAAGGGGGTGGGAATATCCAGTGGATCTGTCCACTTGAATTTACTTCTTTGTATTGAGGAGAGGAGCCTTGAAGGGGCTTAATCTTTGTTCTGCATAAGGAGGGGCTTCTATTTTCAAGCTGCTTTTTTATTTTAAGTGCTTGTATCTTGAAGCCTTGTGGTGGTTCACGGTCTGGAAGGGAAATGGTGACATCCTAGATGTGACCAAGAAAGAGATCTGATAAACTGTGGTTGCCAATGAATGTGTGGATTTGTGGGTTTGGGTGTTTTGCTTGAACTATGTTCCTGCCTGCTGTTACCTCAAAGGAAGAAATTGCTTCAGAGCTCAAAACAAAAATTAACAGAAATATTTCTTGTGCTCCTGAAATCTGAATTCATATCCTTCTCCACTTACGAGGACCTCCATTAAGAAACAAATCCTAGAAGAAAGCAATCTACCTTTGCTAACGGGGAGCATGCTATAGCTGTCCCTTTCAGCACATTTGAAAAATAGATTTCCTATGTTTGGGAAACTTGGTCTTCATGACTCCCTGCCCATGGGAGAGGAGTTGGAACTAGAAAATTTTAAGGTCCCTTTCAACACAAACCATTCTATGAGTCTATGTATTCCCATGGCAGTGGGGCTTAGCCTGGTGCCTGCAGCTGGGGACTGTTTCCCATCTTTTTCTGTGAAGCTGAATTTTTTATGTCTGTTACATTTCCAGGGAGTGCACAGCTTTGAAAGGAGTCCCTTGGCTCCTTTGTCCAGTGCCTGGTATTAAAAATGGTGTCTTAGACTATGTTCTTGGTAACTGGCTTGGCTGTATCTTAAATGTTAGAGTGTTTCTTTCCCCTCATTCTTCTTGTTGGAAGTTGTTCTTATATGGTGGATCTTCATTCAGCTGGGCTGTTCGTAGTCAATTTTCAGGGGCATATTCTTGCACTAACATGCCATCTCTGACTTAAGTGCCCGAACACCTTGTGAAGTGGTACATGAGATTGGAGCAGGCAGTGTTCAGAACTGCCTGGACTGTGTACTAAGGTGGGATTGTGTGCACAGTAGTCACTTACATGACCAAATTCAGGGTTCTGCTTTGAGATGGGGAAGCCTGTAGGCAGTGTCTGCAGGATGCATTACAGTAGCTTAGAATGAGGATTTTGAGGAAGCCTGTATAAGCACTGACCAGTTTGCTGGTACTGGGCTGTAGGTGAGAAGGTGAATATAAATGCCAGGATGTATAAAGAATCAGTAGGAGAGAGGAATTGCTGTTCCTTTATGTAGAAACTTCTGTAGTGCCAGAGCCATCTATCCTCTTTGCGTGCAGATCCCCAGCACGGCTGGTGCCTTGGACTGCTTTTTCAGTAACACAAATAATAAAATAAGTGCAGGTATGGGTTTGACTGTCATCATACTAAAGTTGAAAAATCTGGAAAAAAAAGAAATCTACAGGGAAAATTCCACTGTGGAGTAACTTCCTTACAGGGATAAACTTAAGGAGCTCCATTTGATCTCTGAAGAAGGAGTGACTTGATACTGGTATGAATGCTTTATCAGCTTGTCATTAGCAAGGAAGTGCTTATTTTATTAAGCAGTCGAAAGGAGAACAAAATCCAGCAGCTGGATGCAAAAGCAGAAAAGCACAAACTAACTATGAGGTGGATGTTTTATGAATCAGCATGATTAATCGTGAAACAACACAGCCAGAGAAGGCCTGAACCTGACAGTAGGCATCTCTTAAGACATCTCCATATTTTCAGGTGTTGTGGGCTCAATCTGGTCGATGTGACAAAGGGAAGCTAGGGTGAGTGGGGTGATCCCTCTGACCTGCCCCTTTCGAGTGCTGTGAGCTGGGGGTTCACCTCGGACCGTGTGCAGTGCACACATCACCTGCGGCACTCAGCTGAAGCGTATGCAGCAGACGGGGTGTGTGTTGTGCTGTGCCGCACGGATGCTGTCTCCGCGTACTAGGAGACGGTTTGTGTGCCGAGCTCGGGCAGGAGGGCTCCAGCCTGACTCCCACGAAAACGAACCGGTCGTTCGTGCCCGCGTTGCATAACCCAGTGCTCCCGTTTGCGGGGCGCAACTCCTCTGGGGGAGCGGGGACGGCCCGGCCTGGCCCAGCTGA
>VWZO01021538.1:0-19894 GCA_013396975.1 Bucco capensis | reverse complement strand
GGGCAGCCTGGGCCAACACTTAACAACTCTCAGTTCTCCCTCTTCCTCCTTTCAGATGATGTGGTTTGGATTCTGGTGTTACATCTCACCCCAAAACAAACAAACAAGAAGACATTTGCAGTTGTCACAGGAGCAGAGGACAAGAGAGAAAGCAAACAGGGAGTTGCCAAGGTTACAGACAACCCTTGCTGAAGAGAGGGATGACATTCAGAGGCAGCAGACAGGTATTAAAATATCCTCAATTCGATTTTTTTTTACAGTCCTATTTCAGATGTGACTAGTTCTGGGTATTGGGTTGTTGTTTTTTTCCTTCTCAGAAACCTAAATCAATTGGTATTCAACAGAATGCTTCCTATCCTGCCCTGTACATTGAATGTATATTGGGTTTGCTTTGCAGCTCATACAATCATTGTGGCTGGAAAAAACCTCTGAGATCATCCAGCCCAGTCATCCATCCAACAGTGCCATGCTCTAGTCCAACCTCCCTCCCAGAGCAGGAGAATCTAGAGCAGGATGTGTCCAGCTGGCTTTGGAATAGCTCCAGAGATGGAGACTCCATCACCTACCTGGGCAGCCTGGGCCAGTGCTCCAGCACCCTTAACACAAAGAAGTTCCTCCTCATGTTTAGCTGGAACTTCCTATGTTCCTGTGGAGGTTTTAGAGCTAAACATCTAAGACTTTGAAGCAGAAACAGACTAGGAGTTACCCCAACTGCATGCAAGGACTCTGTGCTTGAACATGGAACTAGACAGGTGCCCAGCAGTGCAGGGAACTCAGAACTTCTGCCAGTTAGTCCTCTGCATGCCATCTACTGTTCAGCATTCCAACTGGAATCACTCTGTCCAGAGAACAGAGAGGAGCCTGGGAGCAGGGACAAGCTGATGGATGCACTTGATGATCTTTGAGGCCTCTTCCAACCATAATGATTCTATAAACAAGTCAGCTCTGAATACAGCCCAATTCCACTTGCTAGATCCATCTTGGATTCAGCAATTCCAGAAGCTGCTGCAGTCCCAAAGCTCTCCATCAGGTCTTGCCAAGCTCTCAAATCCCACGGATCATTGAGTTGTGCAGCACACTGCATGAGACAAGGCCTGAGCTTCTGTGTCTGATGAATAGCCAGGAACAGGCTAGGGTTGACTTTGCTCCCCAACAGCCCTGAGAAGTCAGTTGTGATCTCAAGTTTGCTTTGCAGAAGTCTGATGCAAAATGCACATGAAAAATCTGCAGCTGGATGGGTGAAGATCTCAGAAGGAGTTTTTATTGTAGGCTGCTGACAAAGGGAAGACAAATCATCTATGGGCTTGGAGTCTTGCTGCTGAATAAAGAAGGAGCATCTCTGGGAAGAAATATGCTTGGGGATGGAAAAGAAAACATGATTTTTGAGGCCTTCTAATCTCCATTATTAACCTCATAAATCATGGCTCCTGGAAATTCATTAGATTTTACAGCAACAGGAAGTTCATTTGAGGGAATAATCTAGCCAAGTAAGGGAAGATGAACACTGCAATTCTTCAAGCTTGTGAAGCAAGCAGGACTAGTCCAGAGAAGTAAAGCAGAGACCTGTCCTTTGGAGAGAGGTCCTTTAGAGCAAAGAGGAAGATAAACCTCCCAGAAGTGCTTAGCTCCAGACTCTAGCACTTGCAATGAAGTTGTGAGTGTCTATCACCCTGTAACTAACAGTCATCACCACAAGATTCTTCTGAGTGGTGGGAAAACTGTGTCACTTTGCAGAACAGGAACTGAAAGGCACAGATGCCATGAGTTGGTTTCTTCTCNTGGGCAATGAGTTTAATGCTCCCTCTGCTGTGGGCACAGTTATGGCACCAGGGGCCACAGGAGACCACAAGGGATTTTCAGACTGTGCCTGTGGTTTCTTCTACTGCTCTCCTAATACAAGGGCCAAAGCTTGGTGACCTAACCAGGAGCTCAGTAGATTCCCTACATGGCAGTCCAGCATCCCACTGGACACAGATCATAAGGTGGAGAAGACAATGAGTTAACTACCTTACTTCAATAAGTGTGGTTCTTCACTGAAACTCTCCCAGCTCAGGTCCACAACATACTCTATATTCTTCTTTCTCAATGAGCCTCCCCTGAGCCTCCTTTTCTCCAGGCTAAGGGTGGAATTCCACCATCTAATCATATTAGAAGCAGAGAATTGTGAGGGTTAGCAGGGAGCTTGCAACTCCTCTATCCCAAGCCCTGTGCCTGCCATGGGCAGGGACACGTGGCACTAGAGCAGCTTGCTCCCAGCCCCAGCCAGCCTGGCCTGCAACACTGCCAGGGCTGGGGCTGCCACCACCTCTCTGGGCAACCTGGCACAGTGGCTCAGCACCCTCCTGGCCAACAACTGCTGCCTAACAGCCAACCTCAAGCTGCCCTCCTCTAGCTTGTATCCATATTGGAAGAGTTGAGTGGGATATGAGTAGGGAAGAGACTCACTCCTGAGTTCACTCCATATCCAGCCATGGCATGGAAAGTAGTCACAGAGGCACCCAAAGTGCTTCAGGTGTTGGAAGCAGCACAACCTTGGACTGAGACATCTGCAGCTATCTCATCTTTCCATCTGCAGCTCACATAACTTTCCCTTCCAGGAGCCAACCTCCTCACTTCATCCTGAGGTGGAGATTTCCTACATATTGCTCTGGGAAACAAAGGTAAAAACTTAGCAGCAAGGCTATTCCATCATTATAAAACTAAACCCTCTTCATTATCATTTCCACACACCCAATCTTAATTGCAATTATATATTGGCTCCTGGTTGGTGTTTTAACATAGAAGTGTTCACAGTATCCCAGTATGTTAGGGGTTGGAAGGGACCTAGAAAGATCATCTAGTGCAACCCCCCTGCCAGAGCAGGATCACCTAGACCAGCTCACACAGCAATGTGTCCAGGCAGCTCTGCAATGGCTCCAGACAAGGAGACTCCACAGGCTCCTGGGCAGCCTGGGCCAGTGCTCTGGCACCTGAACTGCAAACAAGTTCCTCCTCCTGTTAATACTAAACCTCCTGTGCTCCAACTTGCTCCCATTCCCTCTTGTCCTACCATTGGATGCCATTGAGCAGAGCCTGGCTCTCTCCTCCTCACACTCTACCCTTAACATATTTATAAATATAATCATTGAAAATTCATTTCCAAACTTCAAAACTCAGAAAGCTGTGATCTTCAGGGGAAAGCATTCCCTTTTCCTGTGCAAGCTGCTCTAGCTTCTCCTGCTCTTGCAGGGGAGCTTGGGCTAGATGATCTCCAGAGATCCCTTCCAACCCCTAACATTCTGGGATTCTGGGTGATTGCAGAGCTGCAGAAGGCTTTCTCTTTCCCTAGCTAACTGGAGGACTCAGGATTTAGTGCCCTGTTATTAATACACTGCAAGTCCCACTGTGACACATCCATCTGCTCCATGCTCGACTGGATCTCCAGCAGACGAAGCACGCGCTTCAGCCCAAGTGGAAAAAGGCACTTGGCTGGAATCAAAGGGAAGGCATTGCATGTCCACATCTAGGAACATGACAGATTGGCTTTGACAAGTTCTAGCAGAAGCCTCCTTCAACTTTTTTTCCAACAAGCAAGGCCCAGTTACATAATGAAAGAGCTCTTGTGGTCAAGAATTAAGAGCTCTTGATCTTTCCAGCCTGTCTTGAGGATGTCCCCTAAACACCTTCTAATAAACATGAGCTATTCCATGTCATGTTCAATGCATAAATCCCTTCCTGCCTGATTGTTTTTTTCCTTCTCAGAGATCATCCCAATGTCATTCCAGTCCATGAAGCCTTTTCTGTGTGGAGACTGTGCAGACAAGCATTAGGCACACTGCTACACCTCAGGTAAAATTGGCTGATGCTATTCCAACTCATCTTGCAGCTGACCTTTTCCAGCTCTCTAGCCTGATTTATTTTTGGACACTTTCAGATCATGTCAGGATTTGCAGGCATTAGAGGCTGAAGGATCAGCATAAATGCTGATTACAGAGAAGGCAAGATCCTGACTGGGAAAAAAAGAAAGCAAATAGCAATTTCATCATGGAAACAAATCTGAAGCAGCTAAAGCAAACCCAAAGCACCTTCTCCTTATTCCAGAGCTCATTTCTCTTACAGTCACTACAATATGTGCCCAAGGCTTTTTGGACTGTTTGCTGTCTGGAGTTTGAATATTTTAAGCAGCATTATTAGCGCCTTTCACTCTGAAAAAAGGGAAACAAAGCCAGGATCTGGCATCACTGACTCTTACCTTTTTGATACACAACTGGAGAATAAGTAAGAGTGATAATTAATAGTGGCTAATCTCCTTCCAAATAAGAGAAATAAGTATGATTTAGTGTCTGACAATCACCTTGTGACTGCATCTCTGAAATGCCTCCTCTTCCACACATGATTCAGCATCCAGCTCGCAGATTAATCTGACTCAGCTGCCTGCAAGCAGCAACACTTGCAATTTTATGCCAGTATTATGCCAAATGTCCCTGGAAGAGACAATTCTCCAAGTCCCAGTTGCAGACAGGAAGATTAAGCATCAGCATCACTTTTTTCCCCCCCACTATTCTCTCCTAGCCCCATTCCTGTAACACCTCTATTTCCTCTGCTAGCACAGATCTGGCTCTGTCTGTGGAGCTTTAGGCAACTCTTTTCATTTCTCTCTGTTAATGTGTGCTCCTTTCTGGAAAAGCTAATTTTTTTTGCCTCTTTAACTTGCATATTAATCTCCATTGAACTCTACCAAATGGATTTCAATCCCCACCTAAAAAAGAAGGGAGGATGGTTTGTTGGTTGTTGGTTTTTTTTGCTTCACACCCTTCTTGATTTTCATCAATCAACCTTTTCTGCTTAAGTACTGTTTAATCAAAGAGAAAAAAAAATCCCAGATGGCTCCTAAGATTTATTGTGGCATCACTGGAATAGAAAATACTGCAGCTCAGCTCCTTACAGATGGTTGCCCATGAGAACAACTTAACTGAGCAAAGATATATATGAAAGAAGAGAGAAATAATAAAGAAAACCCCAAAACAACAGCAATACCCCTTGAAAACAAACAAAACCCTCAACCACCCCAAAAGAACCAAACTCCTCCACACCTGCTACCTCTAAGGAGTACTAAAGCCTTACTTTGTCCCTCACAAGCCTGTGTGAGGAACCTCTCACTGAGTTAACCATGTCCTCAGCACCTGCCCCAGGGTCTGCATGGTCCTCACCCACCTCTGTGGCACAGTCACCATCTCCAGCTCTCCTCTGGTGTTGTTCAGTGACACCTCAGATGAGGAGAGCTCTGATATCAAGCAGGGTGATGGAGCAACAACACGTCTCATCTTCTGGTATCTCTGCCACTTGNCAGGACTCCAGCTGAGGCCTCACAAGTGCTGAGTACAAGGGCACCATAACCTCCCTTCTCCTGCTCACCACACTATTCCTGATCCAAGCCAGGATCCTGTTGGCCTTCTTGGCCACCTGGGCACACTGCTGGCTCATATTCAGCTGTGCACCAGCAGCCCCAGATCCTTCTCTGCTGAGCTTTCCAGCCACTCATCCCCAAGCCTGTAGCATTGCCTGGGGTTTTTGTGCCCAAAGTGCAGGACACCGCACTTGGCCTTACTGAACCTCATGCAATTGGCCTCAGCCCATGGATCCAACCTGTCCAAGTCTCTCTGCAGAGCCTCCCTGCCCTCCAGCACATCCACACTTCCACACAATTTGAAGCCAAGGAACGAGTGTTTCTGTAGGGCCTGGGTTCAAGCAGCACTGATGTCCAACAGTAGGCATCTTTAGCTTCTCTCCTCTCTCACTGTAAAGCTCAAGACTCAGGGAAGTTGTTTTGTCTGTCTAAGAAGACAAAGATGAATGGAGAAGTTCTCTGTGTTGAACAATTCCCTGAGGTATTAACCAGTGAGGCTAAAGAAAGAACAACTGCAATTTCCAGTGGTGCCTTTAAGCCTTAGGACTTTCCAACCATCCAAAGTGACAATGGTGAAAGCTGTGGCTGTTCCACAGAGAAATGATGATATAAATAGAGTTATAATCCCAGACATGATGGGAAATAACTCTATTTGCATAAAGAGAGAGTGTAACCCACTGCTGTGACATTTAGCTTGTGGGCTATGCTGAATTATATTTAGCATGATACAGAATCATGGAATGATTTGGGTTGGAAGGGACCTTAAAATTCATCAGGAGGATCCAGCTGAACAGCAGGAGGAACTTGTTTGCTCTGAGGGTGCTGGAGCACTGGCCCAGGCTGCCCAGGGAGCTGCTGGAGTCTCCATGTCTGGAGCTATTCCAAAGGCAGCTGGACACATCCTGGGCAAGCTGCTCTAGGTTCTCCTGCTCTGGCAGGGAGGTTGCACTAGATGATCTCCAGAGGTCCCTTCCAACCCAAACCATTCTAGGATTCTAGGATTCTATGTTCTACTGTCTGCAGGAGTTAACCATGACAGCCAAATTAGCCAGGAGATGTTTTCTTCTAGAATCCCATGAAGTATCCATTCCTCAGCCTCCTATTCATGCCACTAGAATACCTTGGATCATTTGCTTTCCTCTCACTGCCTGGAGGACACATTGATGAGGCAGGAGCATGTGTCTCTGCTCAGTAACAATCAGCCTACAGGAAAGCTTCTTTTCCAGAGTTCCCTTTGTTCATGTTTTGCTTTAAGTTCACTACTGAGGCTTGCAATTTAACAAAAAGCAAACTATAAAATTGACTGAACTTGTGAGGTTAAAAGAACCTGAATGAAATAAATGACTGCTGCTGTAGAGGCAGAGTAACAAGCAAATTCTATTGCCCATGCCACAGGGTTGCTCACATGTCAAGATGCTTTGTGCAGAGGTTATAGATGGAGCAGATCTATTGCTACAGACAAACAAGCCTAGGGACCCATTGATTTTCATATTAGGACTGGCTGAGGGTGCAAAAGGAGCATCAAGTACACACAGCTGCATGCACAGAGAGAAATGCTCCTCCTGAGGGCAACGCTGATTGCCAGCAAGGATAACACAGGAGCAGAAAAGCTGCCTCTGGGTGATCCAGACAGAGAAAAAAGAGCTAGCAAGATGTCTTAAATAGGTTGTAGCAGTAAGAATTCCAACTGTCTGCTCCACTCTTCAGGAGAAGTACAAGTGAATGTCAACATGTAATACATGCAAAGAGACCAGAAGTAGACCAGACCTCACCTGCAAATCTAACCTGCCACTTGGAGGTCTACCCCAAGTTGTATCTTGGGTGAAAGCTCCCCTGCTTGTGCCCACATGTCCTTCCAGCAATGGTCAAGATGTGATCATCATCCTGCACTGGGTGCTGGTGAGGCCACACCTGGAGTCCTTGGGGGCAGGTTTGGGCCCCTCAGTCCAAGAAGGACATTGAGGTGCTGGAGTGTGTCCAGGGAAGGGCAACAAGGCTGGTCTAGAGAATAAATCTGATGAGGAGCAGCTTGGGGCCATGGTTTAGTGCTGGTGATGTGTGCCTACTCTTTTCTATGGTTCCGAATCNTTCGTTCGCGAAGCCTAGCCATACATAGAACAAGCAGCATTTCCAAGCCTTGAGGCCATGCTGCTGAGAACGCAGCTGCGTTGGGCAGCTCACGGCTCCAGGATGAAGAACTCCTGCCTGCCTAAGATCATGCTCTCTGGGCAACTTGCCCCTGGCTGTGGCAAGAGAGGAGCCCCGAAGAGGAGATGCAAGGACTCCCTGAAACAACAGCTCAGCCTTGGCCATATTGCTGCCCTGAACTGCTCTCCTCTGGCCTCCACTCAGCAGCTCTGCACACACACTAGTTTGAATGCCGCCCATGGTTTGGAGCAGGCACACAGGATCACTCTGGAGGAGAAAAGACAGCGTAGAAAGAATCGTGTCTTGCAGCTTCTACCTCCTGAGGAGTCCTTGTGCTGTGCCTTTTGCAACCACTCTTGTCTGTCCCAAATTGGCCTTTGCAGCCAGCAGCGCTTGGAAAAAGCTCCTGGGAAGAGCGTGGATAGAGCCCTCTCTGGATCTTTGTTTGCCAAGCTTAGCCATGATGTGTTCTCAATGCCTCCAGAGACTCCACTGCCTCTCTGGGTATGAGCCTGCAGATCAACAGGACCTTTGGCTCCAAGTCCTGAAACCTGAGCCTCAAAACCTAAACCTTCTTTGGGGAAGGAAGCAAGACACAAACTTGCTTGGCCTGATGTTCTCATAAACTTCTTTTTTCCCCCCAAGAAAGTGATAAGCTTTGCTCTATTGCTGGACTTAGATTTGGAAAAGACCTCTGAGGTCACTGAGTCCAACCATGCACCTAACAGTGCCATGCTCACCATTAACCATGGCCCCAACTAGCACATCTAGGTGGTTCTGAACCCCTCCAGGCATGGTGAGTCCAGCACTGCCCTGGGCAGCCTGGACCAGTGCTTAGTAACTCCTTCTATGAAGAAATTCTTCCTAATATCCAATTTAAACCTCCCCTGGCACAACTCGAAGCCATTTCCTCTTGTCCTCTCACTTGTTCCTTGACAGAAGAGACCAAGCCCCATAATAAACATGGAAAGCAATAGCTGACTCAGCAATTTGAATCAATTTTCCTCAGTTAACCTGAATAAAATATTCAAGACAGAGGCACAGAAAGGTAATAATTCAGCAAGGTTCTATGCATTCCTTACTGAGCTATAAAGCTGTATTTTTGTGTGATTAACAATTCCAAATGACTGACCTCTCAGTAATTTTTTTTTTGCCCAGCTAACTCTGAAATAACTTTTTGACATCTACTAAAAATGGGACTTATTCAAGCTGGTGAGAGAAGAGCTGAGTGTAGCTCAGTGTCTCCAACAGTTTCCTCTGTCCTGTCTCCAACAGCAAGGAAAAACATCTAGTAATTAGGAGAATATGAGGGCAGGGCATACAGAAAATGTACATTTTTGTAACAGTCTAGTGATTTCACCTAATTACTGGTTTAGGGACCTCCTGAACCTGAGGTGCCCACTAGACTGTGAGAGTATCTGCAGGTCTGGGTCAGCAGTGCCTGATGCTGCTCAACCAATTCACACTCAACCTGGACAACCTCAAGTTTTGAGGCATTAAAGAGGCCCAGGCACTGCAAACTCCAAGGTTCTTAAGGTGATCTCAATCCTGGTTCCTTTAATCTTTACATCAGAGTCCACAATTTTTGCTACCAGCACACAAAAGCAGCTTGCTCCCAGCCCCAGCCAGCCTGGCCTGCAACACTGCCAGGCCTGGGGCTGCCACCACCTTTCTGGGCAACCTGGCACAGTGGCTCAGCACCCTCCTGGCCAACAACTGCTGCCTAACAGCCAACCTCAAGCTGCCCTCCTCTACTTTGGATCCATTCCCCTAGGCCTAGCACTCCCTGACAGCCTAACAAGTCCTTCCCCAGCCCTCTTGGAGCCCCTGCAGATGCTGCAAGGCCACAAGAAGGTCTCCTGGGAGCCTTCTCTTCTCCAGACTCAACAATGCCAACTGTCTCAGCCTGTCCTCAGAGGAGAGGTGCTCCAGCCTCTGAGCATCCTCCTGGCCCTGCTCTGGACACCTTGCAGCCCCTGCAGCTCTTTCTTGTGCTGGGGGCTCCAGAGCTGGCCCCAGGACTGCAGGTGAGGTCTCCCCAGAGTGCAGTAGAGAGGAGAATCGCCTCCCTGCCCCTGCTGGCCACGCTGCTCTGGATGCAGCCCAGGCTAGGCTTGGCTTGCTGGGCTGCAAGTGCACACTGAGGGCTCCTGGGGAGCTTCTCATCCACCAGCACCCCAAGTTCTTTTCCTCAGGGCTGCTCTCAAGCCACTCACTGCCCAGCCTAGATCAGTGCTTGGCATTGCCCTGAGCCAGATGCAGGACCTTGCACTTGTTTTTATTGAACTTGCCGAGGTTGGCATGTGCCAAACCTCTCCAGCCTGTCAAGGTCCCATTCTGATTCCTTCCATATTCCTGTACAGAAGTTGATCTTATTGGCCTCATGCAAGAGAGCCCAAGGCCAATGCTCAATATCAAAGCCTCAAGCTATGGAGCACTGTCAAAAAAGAGAAATACTATCCTCTCTTTACCATTAAAGAGCTCCTTGTTTTCCAGATTTATCTGTGGTATTAAAACTCTTTGTTTTAATTAGCACTGCTGGATAATTCATGGCATTTCAGGCCAATAAGAGCCCTCCCGGATTTCTTTTTTTCTCTGTTTAATAGTTCTCCAGATACTTTGTGTCACCTCTGCATTGCTTTTAAAGACCTGCATCAATCAAAAGCATTAACCTCCAAAGAAAACTCACTTGGCTTCAAGACTGCTTGCTATTAATGATGAAGTCAAGTTGACCATTCATCAGCACCATTAATCTGAGGCTCAGGTCATACCCCTCTCAAACCCCTGCCTGAAAACATTTTTGGCATGCGTTTCATTCAGAGAATCCCAGAGCTGATTAACTCCTGGATTGTAAAGCAGAGGATCAGAAGGAGCCCTTCTGATTCTGTCCTCTAGGAACAGCCAGTAGAACACTGAACAGATTATGTGCATAGGAGAGACTCCTACATTCTGGATTTTTCAGCCCCAGGTTTCAAGGCAAGAGATGCAGGAACAGAGAGGAATGCAGAGATGCAGCTCAGATGAAGATTTTGCTGAGAGAAGCCTGAGGTTCCTTCTGTAACTTGGCACCCTTCTTAAGTACCATTAATCACCTGAGCTATGAAAGCCAGCCCTGAATTTCCCCTCATCATGCTCTCTACTCCATTAACCATGTAATGATGCTGCTAGATAGGGATATCTGTGACAGCTTTAAAAGATGACTCTCAAGTGACAATAGAAGTTTGAGATGCCTCTGTGACACTCTTCCATCTCCTGCAGGTTGTGTGGTGCCAGCATGGTTCATTGAAGGGTTGACCTTTGTCTTTGCTATAACACAGACAACTCCTCCTGCTGGGCCAAGAGCTGAAGAGCTTTGCACAGCATCAATTCATCTTCATCCAAGGCAAGAAAACCTAAGACTTGAGAATCTACACCAGCTCTCTGAGCACCACAGCTCACTTACTAGTAGGCTAGGGGATGAGATGATGGAGAGCAGCCCTGCAGAAAAGGACTTGGGGTGCTGGTGGCTGAGAAGCTGGCCATGAGCAAACAGTGCACGCTGGCAGCCCAGAAGCACAATGGCATCCTGGGCTGCAGCAAGAGAAGCGTGGCCAGCAGAGCCAGAGAGGTGATTCTGCCACTGCACTCTGCTCTGCTCACACCTCCTCTGCAATACTGGGTCCAGCTCTGGAGCCCTCAACACAGAAAGGACATGGAGCTGATGGAGCAGGTGCAGAGGAGGCCACGAGAATGCTCAGGGGCTGGAACACCTCTGCTCTGAGGACAGGCTGAGGGAGCAGGGATTATTCAGCCTGGAGAAGAGAAGGCTTCAGGGGACCTACTAGTGACCTTCCAGGACCTGAAGGGNCAGTCTAGGATTCTATGATATTGTCTTTCATGCAACTGTGAGGAGCTTCCCTTCCCTCCAGTTTATACACATGGCTGAAAAACTCTGCCAAAACCCCAAGGAATTGCCCCAAAAGAGATGATTAATATGGCAAACTGTTCCTAAAGTCTACCATCAAATAGCATATCTCCTGTTAGATAAAGCCTGAATGCAGACCAGAGAGAGGCCTGGAGGAACAGAGCTGGGCTGCTGATCTTCACAGGGCTCAGGTACCCAACCTTCAGGCCAAGGAGGAACCTAGACCTCTCCTTATATACACACACTAGTTACTTAGTTGCTTATTAGCTGAATTAAGCAGATGTTTGCTTGGGTTCTTAGTCCTCATGCAAGAGAGCCCAAGGCCCATGCTCATTATCAAAGCCTCAAGGATTGAACATGAGCTAGATGACATGGAATAGCTTATTGTGACTCCAACTAGGACAGATGGGAAAATAAAGTTTATTAAAGACTTCCTCAAGGCAGTTATTCCAAACCTGCTTGACATCACCACTTCCTTATTATGGCTGGGAAAGTAACTTTGGAACATCTCTACTCTTTTTAAAGGTTTTTCCTCTTTATTGCTTCCATTTTTGCTTTGTTCTAGTATATTGTCTCAAAGCACATGCCATTCTGTGGTCGGCATATTAAAGTTTCCCATGCTGCTATTGGAGACAGATTTATCAGCTAATTAATATTGAAGCAACTCATCAGCACTGCTGAAGAGTCTCATATCAACCAGCTGAGCTATTTCAATGCATAAACCCCCCAAAAAACAAAGTTATTCACCAGGAACCTCTGCAGAACTAGCCCCCAAATCATTTTCTGTCCATTGTAAATCACTCCATGTGTAAACACCTCCTGCAAACATCTCCCCAGGTTATGAAATTACTTGATTTTAGGTCAAAAGAAAGCTTGGCATCCTTGATCCATTCTTACTCATCTCCCTCCTCTATTCCTCTATGCTCCTACCAGGTTTTCTACTGCTCTTAATTCAACTAAGTGCAACATTGGTGATGCTTTAAGCATTTTGAGGGCTGATCAAAGTTTCTTTCCCTGCATACAACCTCTTGTAAATAAGAATTCATGTATCTACATGTGCATGAGTGCAAGAAACCAGTTATACCTATAGGCTCTACTGGGAATTCCTCTTCAATCTGAACAGCTGAAGGGATTTCCCCACTATAAAAATCTTCTCACAATCACAGAATCATAAAGGTTGGGAGAGATCTCCAAGATCATCAAGCCCAACCATCAACCTATCACCCCCAGGACACTAAACCATGGCCCTAAGTAGCACATCCAGGTGTTGCTTCCAGGGATGGTGACTCCACCATCTCCCTGGGCAGCCTAATGCAAGACTTCCAAGTCAAACAGGTCTCTAACAACCCACTCAAGGGTTGTGTCCTGCAGAGTTTCACTCTTAAAGCTCTTATGACCATTCTTGAGGAACAACCTGACTGGAGAAGGAAAGAGATTACATGTGTGAACCCTTGGTGTATATATGAACCAGTAAAACATTGTTAATTAGAACCACACTAGAATAAATTCATTTATGACCAGCTCCTGCTGATAAGGTAAAGATCTAGCTAAGCAACTAGTTGATTTTGAGCTGCTTTCCTGGGTCTGTTTCACCTAGCACACCTCAAGAGAGAACTCTTGGAGCCTGTCCATGATTGATGGGCTTCTATTACTGCTACCCAGGCAGGAACACATAACCTGGTGTTTGGGTAATAACACAGAGCTTCTCTTACTTCACCAAGCTGTTCAGTGTGGAGTTTGATGTATGAAGTGCTCCCTGCACATCTACACACAACACAAGTCATTTGTTTTCATTAAGGGAAGATGTAGGCAAATTGTTTCAGAACAGATTCTGATCCCTTTATATGCTTTTAAATAAATACCATAGGCCAGAACTCTCCTCCTTCTGTGGTGGGTGAGATGCTTCACTATGTGAAAGGGTTTGCCTCTCCTCTTTCTTTTCCTCTGGATATTTGAGGGGAAAATTCTCTCAGGACATGTAGCTTATACCCTCAAAGGAGAAAATGAAAGTGAGAACAATATTCATTGAGGAAAAGACTTTTGCACACAAATCATTTCCAACATAGAACAAAGACCAAAGTGGTTCAAATTCTACTCTCACAGAATCACAAAGGTTGGAAGAGAGTAGAGCATGTGCCCTAGGAGGACAGGCTGAGAGAGCTGGGTCTCTTCAGCCTGGACAAGAGGAGACTGAGAGGAGACCTCAGCAATGCTTAGAAATATGGGAAGGGTGAGTGTGAGGAGGAGAGAGCCAGGCTCTGCTCCATGGCATCCAATGGTAGGACAAGAGGGAATGGGAGCAAGTTGGAGCACAGGAGGTTTAGTATTAAGCGGAGGAGAAACTTGTTTGCAGTTCAGGTGCCAGAGCACTGGCCCAGGCTGCCCAGGAGGCTGTGGAGTCTCCTTGTCTGGAGCCATTGCAGAGCTGCCTGGACACATTGCTGTGTGAGCTGGTCTAGGTGCTCCTGCTCTGGCAGGGGGGTTGCACTAGATGATCTTTCTAGGGCCCTTCCAACCCCTGACATACTGGGATACTGTGACCTCTAAGCTCATCCAGTCCAAGCATCCCTATCCCCCCCAGGACACTAACCCATGGCCCTAAGGAGAGCAGCTCAATGCTTCTGAAACCCCTCCAGGGATGGGCACTCCAGCACCTCCCTGGGCAGCCTGGGACAACACTCAACAAGCCTTGCAGCCAAGAAATTCCTCCTGACATCCAAGCTAAACCTCCCCTGGGGCAACTTGAGCCCATTGCCTCTTGTCCTGTCCCTGCTAACCCTGCACAAGAGCCCTACCCCCATGGCACTGCAAGCTCCTTGCAGGGAGTTGCAGAGAGAGCTAAGGTCTGCCCTGAGCCTCCTCTTGTCCACACTAAGCAAGCCCAGTGCCCTCAGCTGCTCCTCAGCACACTTGTGCTCCAGAGCCCTCCCCAGCCTCCTTGCCCTTCTCTGCACACACTCCAATGCCTCTGTAGTAGAAATGTGGCCACAGAGCAGACATTTTACTCCAAAACTCCTAATTTTTGAGAGGATTTTGGCTAGAAAGAGGTATTTGTATGTTGTGTTCTCACTACTCTCCAGAAGCATGGAGATTTGCCAGCAGACTGGCAACCAACTTGCCTTTGAACTTCACTAAGCCATTTTGACTCAAGTTTAAGCATTGAAAGCAAGGCAATTTATGCATTTCTAACTCATCATTTCCCTGCCTCAATAAGCCACATGCATTTAGAAGCAAATCTTATTAAGAAAGGGTCTTAAAGGCTTTGGGGGTTGGGTATTTTGAATTTGATTTAAAATATGGGGAGGAATTGTGAGTTTCATGTTTTCTCCTACACCTTTTCTTCTAATTAACATCAAAAATACATTATATTAGGAGGCATGGGAAATAGCTCACAGAGCTCTCACTTCTTACAACAGGGAAAAAAACAACACTTTCCCTTTCTGCTAATCCTCAGTTTAGAAATAAAGTAGTCTTTTTAATATTTCTAGGGTTTTTTTTCTTGACAGCAGAGTGAATCCATTAACAAAGATTGAGAGCTGAAAAAAAACCCCAGAATTTGCTCATTTGGGCATTTTTTTTTCTCCTGTCCATTTCTCCTCCTAATTTAATCAACTTCTAAGACATCTGCAGTATTTATCATAAGCTCGACTGCTTTAAGCTAAAGACTCTAAAAAAGACATAAAATCATAGCATTACATTGATCAGAAATAAAGCTTATTTAAGCCCCAAAAATACTTCTGAAATGATTTCTATGTTAATGAGGCTGAGAGTTAGAGAGTGGCAGAGTGAGAACTGGGGTAGGGGAAATAGCAATACCCTTGCTGTGTTGTGAGCCCCTTAAGGTAACTAGTTACTAGAGAGGATCTTTATTAACTATCAGTAGCCCTCAAAAAGGGCTAAAAGTCAGAATTACACATACTTCCAGCTTGTTTCTGGTAGAACTGCAGAACTGTGCTTGGGAAAGGACATCAAGTTGGATGTGAGTTCTATTTACTATGGAATTTATGCTGAGGGTGGACTTGAGGATCTCAGTGGTATTTCCCAACCAGAATCACAAAGGTTGGAAGAGAGCTCTACGGTCATCCAGTCCAACCATCCCTATCCCCCAGGACACTAACCCATGGCCCTAAGGAGAGCAGCTCAATGCTTCTGAAACCCCTCCAGGGATGGGCACTCCAGCACCTCCCTGGGCAGCCTGGGACAACACTCAACAAGCCTTGCAGCCAAGAAATTCCTCCTGACATCCAATCTAAACCTCCCCTCGGACAACTTGAGGCCATTTCCTCTTGTCCTGTCCCTGCTAACCCTGCACAAGAGCCCTACCCCCATGCCACTTCAAGCTCCTTGCAGGGAGTTGCAGAGAGAGATAACTTAATGATCCTGTGATTCCAAACCCATCAAAACCTGAGCTACCATATGCAGTTTGATTAGCACACCCATTGCCTTTGGGCTGCTGGAGACATCACAGGCAAGGACTGCATGAGATGTTTTAAATTCAAAGAAAAAAATTAAGAAAGATCTCCACTCCTTTCCTCTTCTCCCTGACCTTCTACTTCCATTTTTTCCACAGCATGTCCCCTTTGGCTCACCTTTGCTCTCTCCTTTTTACACTGTTATTCAAGATTTCGATTGCCATCGAGCCCAAGGCTTAAATCAAAAGGCAAAGCTCTGTCCTGGAACACACTGTGAATTCCCATCAATCCATTGCTCTGGGACAGAAAGGCCTCTAATTGAAATACTAATGACCATGTTGTAATAGAGTAAGACAAAAAAGTGCTTGTATAATAAGGAAATTATGTTTAACCTCAAATTAATTGTGGTAAAGAGAGATTCCAAAGCTCTGCCTGACCCCAGGTGCAGCTTGAGCAGTGCTGGAGGTTACTTTCCATCTTCATCTTTGTACAGTTGCAAGACTAAAATACACAATGACCAAAGAGATCATCACAGGATCATTAAGGTTGGAAGAGACCTCTAAGCTCATCAAGTCCAACCATCAGCTTATCACCCCCAGGACACTAAACCATGGCCTTAAGGACCACAGCTAAAGATTTCTTAAACCCCTCCAGGCACTCCATGATTTTTGCAGCTTCACTAGCAGAACATCATCAAAATTTCACTTCCAGATTAATCCTTTTAGAACATCAAAACACAGGATTGAGAGAACAGAGAGTAAGTCAACTGGGATAAGCAATAACTCCCAGTAAAACAGACCCCTTGAAAGAGAAGTTGGGACTGACTTTTTGGGAAGCAACAAAGAGTCATCAGGAAAAGGTAGAATCTTATCTGGAAAATGCACAGCTTCAACAGTGAAATGTGGAAGCATCAGGAAAACCAAATTAAGCAGAAAAGTCAGTAAAATAAACCTGGACACATCTCCTGAACTTCACATCACTGCACTGAGGATACAGCTCCCATGTGGCCTGCAGTCACAGTGACTTGGGTAATTAACCTCCAAGGCTAGAATAAACTAATCACTGCCTTAGAAAGCTGCACATTTATTTTATTAGAGCTTTTTTTCCTTGTGCAGTTTATTTAATCTAAGATCCTCATTGTCCTGAGGAATTCCTAATCTTCCTCCTTAAAGCTGGTAAAGCTTAACAGGAGCAGAAAGGGGTTAGAGGGATTTCTAATTTCAGTTGGATTTGCTCTCAGGTTAGGCACAGTCTTCAACTTTCAAACAAAAAGCAAGGCTGGACATTAAGATTTAATTACTCCTGGAGAAGTTATTGTTCTGCATTAAAATGTTCTCATCCCCTAGCTCTTTTTTTTTGCCTGTCCTTCCCATTCACATCATCTAGCTCATTATCCAGCTGAAATTCAAATGATCCTAACATCAATCCAGCCAGTTCTCTGCTGCTCTCCATCTAGTTCCATCCTCACTGTCCCACTCCAGCTTCACTTCTTTTCTCCACAGACCTTCCCTTCATGTCCCAGATTCAGCTGCACTCCAGGGCCTCACCTAAACACATTTATGCTCCAACAGGACTTGAAAGCAAAAGTCACTCACTATTGGCTTTAATCCTCATTCTTTTCCTAACCAGGTGACATTGAGACACTAACCTAGACTGTCGGCTTGCCATAGTCAGAGACAACCTAAAGCATCTCTAACAAGCCAAGAATCCTCTGTAAGAAGTGTTTAAAACTGGTTGGATGGTTACAGAAGACATTTTAGGCTTGTATGAAAGACCTAGAGAGAATTTCGGTCTAAACTGTATTCTTTAAAGACAAAATGGATAAATTTGCCTTCAGTGACCAAATTTGGGAATGGAAAAGCTCAGTATGATAGTGCTTGTTGAAGGAGTAACATAGAATCATTAGTGTTGGGAAAAACCTCTGAGATCATCCAGTCCAACATCCACCCAACACTGCCATGCTCACCACTAAACCATGGCTCCAAGCATCACAGATCCATGGGTTTTGAATACTTCCAGGGATGATGATTCCACCACCTCCCTGGGCATCCTGGGCCAATGCTTGAGAACCCTCTCAAGGAAGAAACCCTTCCAAGTATCTAACCTATACCTCCCCTGGCACCACTTGAAGGCAATTCCTCTTGTCCTATCACATGTTTCTTAGGAGAAGAGCTCAATCTCAAACCTCCTTGCAGGGAGTTGCAGAGAGAGCTAAGGTCTGCCCTGAGCCTCCTCTTGTCCACACTAAGCAAGCCCAGTGCCCTCAGCTGCTCCTCAGCACACTTGTGCTCCAGAGCCCTCCCCAGCCTCCTTGCCCTTCTCTGCACACACTCCAGCACCTCCATGTCCTTCTGGGAGTGAGGAACCCAAACTTGAACCCAGGATTCAAGTGGGTGAAGCCTCTTAAGACTGCTTGCCTTGACTGCTCACTGCAGTGCAATCAATCTTGGACAAAACCTAAACTAGTCTTAACTCTCAGGACATGCAAGACAGTGTTCTTGGACACAAAATGGCAAAGAGTTCCTCAGGAAAGTGAAGAACTTAGATGAAGTATCAGCCACAAGGACAAAGATTAAATAAGTCTGCACATTTCTAATGCAGTGCTTATTCTATTCAGGCACAGTCTGACAATCCCTTGTGGTCTCCTGTGGCCCCTGGTGCCATAACTGTGCCCACAGTAGAGGGAGCATTAAACTCATTGCCNGAACAAAGCCCAAGTGACTATTCCTTCTCATTCTAAGGCCTGACAGTTGAATCTATTTATTTCCTTTCAAGGTTATATTCTGTTTACACCTCTTTTTATGAGTTCTGCAGCACAACATCATAATTGGACACTTTTACTATCACACTGCTCCTCTTGCTTATTTTTACAGCTATGATTGGTAGGCACCAGTTTTTCTTTTCCTTTCTATTTACATCTCATTAATTCAAGGCTATTTATTAAAAGAAACTCAGACAGGAATGGAACAGAAGAGTCTTCTCTTCAAAGCTAAATGTCTTCAAAGCCAAAAGTTTGATAGAGAAAGGCAATCCAGAACTATGTCCATCAAGCTCCAGAACCCCAACCCAACAGGGGCCAGTTCCAGAACCCCCAGAAAACTAACTAGCAACCTCCTCTTCTAGCTAGCCAGGGAAATACTCAGTGTCACCCAAGTCACAGAGATTTCACATCTTTTTCTCCCTCAAACCCCTTCACAAAGTCTCAACCAGCAAAGCAACATCATCACTTGAACTCCTGTCCATCTCCCCACTGACAGCATTCTCCTTCCCACCATGTCCCCATCTACCTACAGAGGTCAGAGTGATGCTAAGAAAATTACTTCTCTATTAATAAAGGGCAGGAGAAGTTCACTAGCCAATTTATGGCTCCTCTTTGAAAGCATCAGGAAAGATCTTCCCCTCCTTCATCAACAAATGGCTTTGATGGAAAAGCTCCAGGAAGATTTTCTCTTCTACTGCTGATAAACTAATGAGCATCACAAGGCTAAGCCACCAGTGAAAAGAGTGAGAGAGCCTGAAGAGGTTTTTTCAGCCAGAAATTACACAAATTAGGCTTCTGATGAAATGATGAAACTTTAAAGAATTCAATAATGAATAATAATTAACTATTTATTTTTCCCCCCAGAGGTGTTAATGCAACATGGCTAGAAGGCAAAAAAAAAAGAGCTGGAAAACAAACAAGATCTTTTACTTACATAATATCTAGTGGATATATTGAGATAGAATAGGCCAAAAAAAAGATTTTTTTCTTAGTTGTTATTCATTTTAGATGCTTCCTTACCCATAAAGAATATTCTGCTTGAAAGTAGAATCATAGAATTGATTGGGAATCATCTCTAAGATCATCAAGTCCAACCATCAGCCTATTACCCCCAGGACACTAACCCATGGCCCTAAGGACCACATCGAGATGTTAATGGTGACTCCACCACTGCCCAGGGCAGCCTGGTTTAATTGAATTTCTTTTTTTTTTAATTCTAATTTAATCCTAAATTAGAATCATAGAATTAATTGGTTGGAAAAGATCTCAAAGATCATCAAGTC
>VWZO01021534.1:0-11075 GCA_013396975.1 Bucco capensis | reverse complement strand
AGGTGAGGCAAATTCTTTTTGATATCACAAACACGTGCCCCATACAGGCTGCAAACCTCTCTAGAGAGGTTATCTGGATGACAAATATGTGCCTCAGTACCTCTTAGCAAGGAGTCTCCAACTACAAACACCTTCCTGGGTTTTTTAATAGCTGAGGGTGTGATCCGTTTAGGAGATATTGGGATACAACCAGTGGATCTTCCAGATGGAACTTCTCTCTGACTTTTCTCTGATACACAAGATCAAAAGCCTCATATCTGTTTATTAAAGGCACTTGAGGAGGTGAGGGAGGACAGGGAGAGATTTTTGCACCTCTCCTTACACCTCTCCTTTCATCTAGTCTAAATCTACCCTCTTTCAGTTTAAAGCCATTACCCCTTGACCTCTCACTAGATAGTGCTTGTAAAATCTCACTTTCCATATTTTTTTCTAAGTCCTGTACTGTAAGGCTGCCATAGGGTGTCCCTAGAGCCTTCTCCAGGCTGAGCAACCCCAACACTCTTAGCCCTTCTTCATAGCCCCTCTGATCATCTTTGTGGCCCTTCTCTGAACCCATTTGAGCAGGTCTGTGTCCTTCTTATGTTGGAGGCCCAGAGCTGAACATAGTGCTCCAAGTGGGATCTCACAGGAGCAGAGTAGAGGGTCAGAATCACCTCCTCTGTCTTGGTGTTCACACTTCCTTTGATGTAGCCCAGGATACAGCTGTCACCATTTAGGATGCTCTGATGTTTATCAAAGACTACAGAAAGAAGAAATACAGTGAAGTACCTTTGATGTCTTCCTGTAACAAGTCATTGCATGACTATGACTAGATTTGAACCTCCATTTCAAAGTAGGGTTGCTAGCAAAAGTTAAATTTCATAGCTGCTACAGCCACTACCTTAAGTCTTAGTCTAAAGACCAGTGACATTAGCATTCTTCCAAATAAAGATACCACTTCCAATAACTGCCAGTTAGTCTGTCACTATTCTCATATTGACTATGCACTGATTACTGTATAAGTGACTAGTATACTGCAGCACCTCTCCACTGCGTGTTTATATTTCACTTGTGAATTGTCTGTGAACAGACTCAAACTTCCCCAAAGACACTGTCTCTTCAGTATTCTTTGTTTTCATAGCTAGCTATACATATTTCTTGTCTGCACCATTTTGTGATAGTTGCCATTAAAATCTCAGGCTGCTTTGGTTTGACAGGTAGGCTATGTTCACTGATGGCATAATAAAAACAACTATAGTATTATAAATAATAATGATAAACAATGAGAATAAATAATGCACCACATTTTCAGTGCATTTTATCATTACTATAAATCTGAAATTTACTCTGTTTTCATGTTCTTATTAGCTATTTAAAATGCACTGCTTTCAAGAGTATTCCTCTGTACAAATTTGGCTGCTAGAACATTAATGAAAAGTGGATAGAAATGGATAGAAAATAGGTATAAAGTAAGCTAAAGCACACAGAAACAATTGAAAAGATTACCTATGAATATATTTTTTATTATATCCACTGAAGTTTATTGGTACTCAAATATGTATTTGATCCAAATTGCCACCTAACTTTTTCAGGGAATAAGGTGGCCTTTCACTTTTTAAATGAATCATAACATTTTATGGGTTGTGAATATCAAGGAAATAGAGCAATGACAATGCATTTATCTTATATTACGTATCACTTCTTGTTCTAACAAGATTTACCTTTTCCCCTTCCCAGATCACAAATTACTTCTAAGCATAGAGAGAAGCAGATGTGTTAGAAGTATCCCAGTGTACTAAAAGAAAGTGGAAAAAAATTATGCAGTTCAGCATAGTTTAATAAGGTTGATGTGAACATGAATATCCCCTAGCTTAATAGCTTTGACTAAAGCTGAGCATTGTAAGTTCTTTTTTGTTTCCTGTGCTGACTTGTCCTTTTGCATAGTTTTACTGAAGTTGCACTAGGTTTTGCATTTCAGCACATTCCCACTGTGTACTAAAAAAGTGGAGACACATCATGTGAAGATATTTGACATAGAACTAGGGCAAAATTTTTTTTACAAGATTGTTTTTCTTTAATAACAGTCAATGATGTCCTTTTTCTGTAAGCTGATTAAGGAAAAAAAAAATCTTAAAACTGGAAAAATGTCACTTTAGTTTTGAGATACTTTGATTTTCAGTTCAAAGCTTTTGGAAATCAGCTGCAGTCTTACGAAAGAATGAACAAGGAAACAACCTCTCCTAAAACCTAAAACTTCTTCTCAATCAAAAATTATTATTCTCCTACTTTTCGTTTGGCTAAACAGTTCATTCCCGGTTGATGTAAATTGAATTATTGAAGATCTGCCAGTGAGCCCACCAAATCAATAGTTTGCCAGCTCTGGATACAGAAGTTTAGCTAGGAGCATTTCTTCACCAAAAACACCAGATGTAACTTTTGTGTGAGTGTAAAACTCCTAGGTTATTTTCAGATAGATGAATGGTATGCTTTCAAGTGACTGTTCTTCCAAACACTCTCTCTGTTTGTGTGTGCTTATCATGCATCAGTAGTTCCGCATTCACATTAGAAAATGTGCAAGAATGATGTTAATACAAGTCCAAAAAGGAGTATCTGACATTGACCTTACAGCAATGCAAATATGAGGGTCTAGGTGGCTTAAAGGGGGTGCCAGAGTCTTGGACTTCTATTTCACTATTCTGAACTCTGATTCAGCTCCTTATGACATAAATGGTGAATGGAAGAATTTGAAAATTAAGTTTCTTCGGATTATCATAATAACATCAGTTGAAATAAAAATCACAGACAATTAATTGCCTGAGGCAAGATCTGTACCAACATCTCTGTTACACAAAATCCTTGTTCTCCTGTCAGATGGCAGCAGGCGATAAGAGTGCTCTCCTCCTCGGAAAATCAGGACAAACCCTTGTGCAGTGACACCTGTATGCCATGGGCCTATGCAAAGCCCTTTCAATTCTCCAGGTCAGGAATTCATGACCAGTGAAGGAGGAAACACCACCTATCTACACAGTCAAAGTCAGCATTTGTGAAAGTTATTTTGTGAAAGGTGAGAAATATGAGTGAGGTGACAATTTCCAAAGTCACCTTTTCATGAAAGACTGTTGTCAATAATGTTTTGAGCATTACTCCACGGCAGCACAGACCTGAATCCACTGCTTTTTGCCTCACCGGAGAAGATAGCAAAACATGCTGAGATACTAGCAGTGGAAGAAAAGAAGTTTGGACAGAGGTTCTGCTGTTCAGTGCAAATGGCAAAAATATAGTCTTGCTGAATTAAAACTCAAATTATTTTCCCATTGCAAATAGTTTCCCGTGTCTTTAATGTTCATTTCTCTAGCAAAAAAAGTCCCCAAAACAACAAATAACATTTTTATAGTTTTGGCTCTGTAACTCCACATCCTTGATGCACATGAAATAAAACAAGGAAGATTCCAAGTCATACAGGAAATGCAAACAACCTGACACTGAAGAGTGAGGTATTATTTGAATGATTTTCTGTGTGTTCCCCATTATGGGAATAGTTCATTGCTGTTTAGTTTGCCTCTGTGACAGAAAAGCAACAGCACAATGGAAGTAAACCAAGGGCAGGCACAGGTAATTATTACAGTGGTAGAAAAGATGACGTGCAAGTTGAGTTGAGAACAACTGGATGCAGATATGTTCAACAAATGGAAGTTAATTACCTCAGAAGACTGTAGGCCAGAGTAGCCCATGCTTCACAGTGGGAAAGGGAGACACATGTAGTGGCTCAAGCTAGCCTAGGTCTCCTAACAGGATGAGTTGGGTCCGTGAGCTTGGAGCTCTCCTTGCTCTTGCACCATGTAAACAATGCAATTACCAGCGGTTTCTGCATATGTTGACCACGGAAAGGATCCTCTCTCTTTTGGCCCTTGTGCACAACCTTAAGCAGTTGAGTAAGTGCCCAGCATGAACTCTTATATACCAGCCATAGAGATTCTAAGCAGCAACACATAATTAGGGTCCTTTTTCTGTTAAATGACTTCAAGTAACTGAACGATGATTCTTCTTTCCCCTCTCTTCATACCTTTTTTTGTTTGCTTTGCTTTTATGTGAATTAATGCTAGATTTATTGCTTTGAGTGAGTTTTTCAAAGTTTTTTGTGAGGTTTTTTTTCACTCACAGTTGGCCTAATCCTTTTTCTGTTGAAGCCACTGGGAGTTTTGCCAGTGCTGTTAATGAGAACAGAGGACAGCGCTGTCAACTTTGAAGCCCCCGCTTTGTATGTACTCATGTGAAGGTGGGAAACAGGGTGAAGATAAAATGAGAACCTGTCTAAACCTGGATCTAGCAAAGGAAAATAATGCAAACAAAACCTTTCTTGTGGTTCAAAGGAATCTCCTCAGCCATTTCTTGCACCATTCCCCAAAAGCATCAAACTGATTCTATAATCAGCACCTAGTCTGTGGGGACGCTCCATTCTGTGGGGATATAGCTTTGTTTAGTGGTAATCTGATTTACTTTTTTAGGTTAGCTGTTTTTCACTTAGGAAAAGTGTGTGGAATCCACCTTTTTTCAAGTGCACCAATGAACACTTGTTAGTAAACCACATCAATCAGGAATTTTGAAAATAGAAGGGATCATCACTGTCATATAGTTACACCTTCAGCATAATAAAAGTTTATGAGTAACAGTCAATAATTTCAATATTCACCCGTGTCCTGGTTTGAGAGGACAAACTCAGAAGGAAGCCCCTTTAGAGCCTCCCCCTTCCAAAAAAAGGGAAAGAAATCACTGAACACGGAGACTGAGTTATAAAGAATAACTATTTAACATAGGAAAATATATATATAACAGTGGAAAAACACGAAGTGTTACACACCCTCCTGGTTCCNGCAGGGACCACCAGGTGGGGGTGCAGGCCACCCCGCAGACTCACCGGCCCCTGGCTCCGCTCCTACTCACGCGACCATGCAACTTAGCCGATGGAAAAGGCTACCACTCACCAAGTTTACAAATAAACACATTAATGGTCGGGGAGGGTGAAGGGGCAAAAGATGGATACATCGGGCAGTTTTTACACATACTATAACAACCCGTAATTTCTGTTTGAATTATAAAAGCATATGGACTATTTAAACATATGTGTTTTCAGTGTTATACATAGGAAAATGCACACATAATCTGCCTGGGTTGAGTGCGCCACAAAGAGAGAAACCATTACCCAGACTGAACCAGGCAATGAACTGTGAAAAACAAACTAAAGCAAAACAGGATTTTTTTTTTGTTGTTTTTTCTGAACTGCAATAATAATTTTTACTTGCTGTTAAATATGAAAAATTTATTGATTTTGATTGGTGTTGCCTGTTAAGATTGCTAGATTGAACAAAGATTATACTCAACAACATAAAATGCTTTCATAAGTTTAATTTCTTCATTTGCATTCAAGAGTAATACTAAGAACAGGATTTCTCTAAAATAACTACATTTCCCTGACTTAGGCACTGCCAAGAGAGACAGTAAACAGGCTTCAACTTGCTAGAAATACTCTTGCCAGTGCAAGAAAGCAATGACAGTTTTTAAAGATTATAGTATTTTTCATAATCTATTAAAGACAGTTGATTATGAGACATTATCATTTTTAAACACTTCAAACCCTAGAGTGTCTTTGCTAAAAAATAGCAGAAAAAGTATAGTGCTGGAATAAGAAATCTCTGAATTCAAATCTCAGTCCTATGATCAGATGCTCTGTGCCCTTCTCAGTGTGGCCAAGTCTCACGATAGCTCAGTTGACTTCCTAAAGCCTTTGCTGCTAGAGATGTGATTGCACAAGAAATACAGCTTTTAGGTAAACAAAATAAATAACTGTTGCCTTCATGGCAGTGGAGGTTATCTTCAAAACAAACTTGCAAGGCTCAACATTGCACAAGCCGTTAAAATATTTTTTTGGTTGGTTTGATTTTTTTTTTCAAATTACAGTAGGACTGTGGAGTTGATTGGACATATTTAGGCAAATTAAAGTTCATGCCGAGTTTCTCAAAATTACAGACATAGATTTATGTTGTAGACGCTATTGAACAAAAGTAGTCAATCTCTACCTCAGAAAGTCCTTGAGTACAAAGTATAAAGGTGTGAGAAATAACAATATCTGATGGGTTTGCTTGTTCTTATACTCCTACTCCTATATTCTTAGACAAAGAATTTGGGTTAAATGGTTCTAGTGGATATTGGGCTGTGTGGACTTCCACATGACCCAGCTGGTATGTCTGTGCAACTAAACACAAAAGGTCCAGGAAGCTATGTCAAGGTTTCTGGAAAGAAGGCCCGAGTAATGCAAAGTAATGTTAAAAATGCGCTATGCCAGAGTGGATGTTTATAGGCTGAAATTCAGCATAATGGCTGCATACCCTTGTTTGCAAAAAGGAGGTATGAAAGAACTTCAGGGGCTGCTAAGGCTGACAGGATTATTTTGGAAGACTGTGTACTGTGCGGTGAACACTGTTGCAACACTTAACACTTCCATTGAGGTGGAATGGTCCCCAAAGATAGCTGTCCCTAGAACCAGCAGTAGCTTCACCTTGGACAAGGCTAGTCAGAGTGGCTCAAAGACTGCAAAGAGGAGAGTTAATAATCAGTCTGTCTCAGCAATCAGGAATCCTACATTCTTGCTTGTTTCCTGGAGCCTGTTTGTTTAGCAGTGTAAATGTAGCTAATGTGGCTATTCTTACAAGTTTGGGGAAGAACATTTAATTATCAATTACATTGTGCTCTAGCGCTGTATAGAATTACTTAGTGTTATGCAAAATTAGGAAAAAATAGTTTCTAAAAAGGTTTTATTAGAATTACTATAATGTTTGACTGTTTTATTGTCAAGATCACTCTCAGTTCTAACTTGCAGATATCTGCTCTAGTATCATTCAAGAGGTGGAAGAGTGTCTCTTTGGAATGCATTTCCTAGTCTATTTTAAACTACATTTTCACTTCTACTTTAAATGTAATATTTGGCTGTGTTTCTTTAGAGGTTTTTTATGTGCTCTTACTGTAAGGGCTTTGAATATGCCTCTGAAACCACTAAACAACAAAGTTGTTGTTGCTATAGCTGCTTGATCTTTCTGGGAGGCCAGTCCCACACAAAACTCCTTCTCTCCCCAGAATACTGCATATTGTAAATACAACAACAACATTCAGTTTAGTCAGAGAAGAAAAATGCAGTAGCTTTCTCTTCTCTTAGATTGTGAATCAATTTTTTGTTTCATGAATACCCGTTTCAATAGCTGCACAGCCATTTATGTTAACCAAAAGACCTCAGATAAAACAAAAAAGCATCAGTGATGTGGTTGAGATGCCATTTCAAATGTGCCATTCTGGGACTGAACAGGGCATTATATTTAGATTGTTCCCAGATTTTAATTCCTTTTTGCACTTTCACCGCTCTCCATGTGCTGTAATCAGGTATTTAGTTGAGAAAATACATAAAAAGGTTACTTTTATCATATAGCAGGAAGATGTATTCTTTCTGTCCAAGTCAGTGAACTCTGACACTTCATACTGTGATAGGCCTAGCCCTGTGCATGGGACCAAAGAGAAACTATTATTATATGTTTAATCTGACACAACAAAAGAACAAAATTCATGATAAGAACCAAAAAATTCAATGATAAGGATAAGGCTAATGACAGGTAGCACAGTATTTTGAATGTGATGACTATATGTACTATCATTCCCACCCAGTGGGGGAGGACTGAAAGTATACATAGTAACTAAATCCATTAGGTAGCAACCGCAGTACTGAGACATGTGCATTAACCAACCAGTCAGATACAATACATATATCAGTGATAAGCATCCTAACAAAACAGCAAAGATCACACGGTAGTGGCAGTTGATAGTTTTCAGATAAACAGCTACACCAAACAAACAATAACAAAGAATATATGGATGGAAAGGAAACACTACAATACATAGTTTAGAAATTGACTCTAATATTGACTCTAGGAGTACAGGAAAAACCATTGATATCAGAACTAACACCATAGTGCAAGTAATTTATTGCATTTTCCAATCCACAAAGACTCTCAGAGAAAAAGATCTGATACTCTCTGAAAAGAGCAGGCTGGAATTTGAACTATTTGGGGCAATTTGCCAAAACTGTTCATTTCCTGGCCAATGCACCAAAAGGTTGTTATCCTTTGAGTGCAAGAATAAGACTTGAGGATTGGAAAAAAGAAAAGAACTACTTTAATGAAAAACAGCAACAATAGACAATATATGCAAATATAGATACAGAGCCAGCAACAAGATACAAACCTCCCCCTCTCCCTTCTGGCCACTATGTTACTGTAGCAGACAGGAATCAAACTCGANAGCAAGACCACCTTAGCAGAATCAGTTCCACTTGAGCCCAAACCAGGATACACTGTTACGTATTTTGACACTGTATCCAAACTACATATAGGAAATGGGAAAACCAGGAGAAGGCTAAAGTGGGATTGTAGATAGAGAGACAAGTAGTCTGAGACACTGAATGAAAATATAGAAAACTGAATCAGAAGTTTGAAACAGTTTGCATAAGGCAGCTAAGAATGAATCCAAATCTGGAAATAGGAAAAGGCAGGCAATTCTGATAGAATTCCATGTCCCAGTCTAATTTTACTGCGCAGCTACCTTGCTGTCTGTCCTAATGTGCATTTAAAAGCTAACAATGTTTTATCATGAAAGATATTGGATATTGGATAACAGAGTTATTGGTGTTGTTATTTCAGTTTTTGTAACTCCAACTCAAGTAGACAATTATGACTTCTATATGTTAAAAGCTATCTGTACAAGCCAGAAAGGGCAGGTGGGAGGGAGGGCATTCATTTCTTGTAAGAAATGAAAACTCTTTCCTTTGGAGGTTTGCTCTTCTCATCACTGATCAGATCCGCATAACATAAAATATTTTGGTTTCATCTGATTCTTCCACACATTTTGGCCTAGAGTCAGAATGAAGCAGAAAAGTTCTGTATGCTGTTGCAGAGCAGTGCTCTACTTATTTGAAAGCAGAATGAAGACCTTGAGAGCGAATGGAATAGAGGTAGAAATCAGTACCTCTCAGTACAGTCAGGCAATGTGTTAGTATGGTTGCTAGCAAACCTCCAAGGAAAAGAGTTTTCATTTCTTACAAGAAAATGCGTATCCCCAATCAGGGCAAATTATGAAATCTTGGGGGAAAGAAACACAGAATTGAAAGTTTTGAAGGAAACAAGACTCCAAATCAGAGTATAATCAGAGTATGGAATATTTTTTGTTTGATAAATTGAAATTTTCCACAAGAAACAGATCTCACTAAGAAAAAAATATCCAAATCAGCTCTTGTTTCCCTGTTTAGTCTTCACAGTAGGACATGCTGAATTTGACCTCCTAAGTACTACAGCCCACATTTCTATTACTGTGTGCACTGTAGTGATCACCAGTTTAAGTATTACTTAAATGATTTTCTCCACTTCTCTGGCTGAAAGAACCTCTTAATTTAACAGCTAAGATCCATGTCTACAGTTACGCTTCTGCCAATGTAATTGGCAACAATGTAATTGTTGTTATATGTAGCCCTTTTTCCTCTCTGCTTTAGAAAATGATCATATTCCTTCACAGTTTGTGTTTAATGATGTAAAGCAAACTACACTCTTCTGATGCCATGTGACCTCCTCTAATCTCCTCTCTCCCCTCCATTTCTCCTCCATTATCATTTGAACTTGACACCCAAGTTTGAATTTAATTGTATAAAAGAGGTTTCATGTGTTCTTGGCCCTCTGGCTGTAACAGCACTCCATCTCTGTTGGAAGTACTTCTCTAATACACACTAGTATCATATTTGCCTTACTTTCTGACTGCATCACATTGGCAGCTTATAGCTGTTCTTTACTCAGCTTACACCTCACAAGTAATTTCCAACTGATCCTTTTCTTAAGAGTCACTACAGGGTCAAATTCTTCATAATCCAAGCATGACAAGTTTTCAAGAAATTTCAGAAGATTCTTTTAAAGTTTAGCTAAATGCAAAAACCTTAAAGCAAGTTCATAAAACCACTTTTTTTTTTTTGCCCGTATCATTGATCCCTCATCCTATCCTACTCTTTTTGACAATTGACATGAGACTTGCTAACAGCTGCATAGAATCGCATTGGGAATAAATTTTGCAGAATTCTTAATTGTAATGCAGAGAAAATCTGGTATATTATTTATTCCACATAAAGAAACAACCTCTACAATTGTATTTTTAATACCATAGAACGGAGAGATCACTTTAAACTAAAAATCTCATACCTGATATTCTGCATACAAGAATATTGCAAGCATAAGTATATCTTGTAAACAGAAACTGAAATCTGCATATTGTAAATTTTTGCATTTGTCTTGGAAATGAAAACTGCTCTGATATTTTCTCTTGATGGTATATGCAACCCTATATAATTGCTTACCAAAATCTATCTGTACTCACCAGCTTCTGTCTCTCCATCAAATATAAAACAAAGATAATGAATCTTAAGCAGTAAAAGGCTAACAGTTCCAGAAACATGCTTAGGTGCAAGTTGTGTGGTCATTTAAATCTACTGGATGACATTTTTACAGTGATAAAACTATAGAGTTGGATTGCCTTTAGAGTTTCTCACCATGGAACAGGAACAGCTTGATATGCTGATCAAGTGATCAAAAAAAACCCCAAACAAAACAAACCCAAACAAAAAAGGTCTCGGTTTAAAAACCATTGTATTTTAAATAGAAATAAGTGGCCTATTTATTTACCTAAAGATGTTTGAATCTGCGATGTTTTCCTTTTTTATATTTTGCTCAATAGGCCAGTTTCTGCAGTGTTATTTTTTTAGGTATGTAGGGTTTTAGTGAAAGATAACATTCTGATGTAGTTGTTAGCTCTTAAAGAGAGATGTTAAACTATGAGAGCAGTCAGAATGGTTTGTAATTATCCTTTACTTGAGAATATTTTATCCAATTTTACATCCAGAGGGCCTTCTGTCATTTAGAAGAGATTTTGAAAGTACAGTAACAATTGTCTCTGAAACTTCTGGGGCCAGAATTAGAAAGATAGATGCACAAATACATAGAATCATAGAATCATAGAACAGT
>VWZO01021532.1:6612-17526 GCA_013396975.1 Bucco capensis | reverse complement strand
AGCATTCCAGGGGAGGCCTCCCCAGGGTAGAATAGAGGGGGAAGATCTTGAAGGTCCTTTTCAAGCCAACCCATTCTATGATTCTATGAATAATAACAATCATCCCCTCCACTCCTGGCAAACAATCAAACCAAACCAAACCAATCAGTGTTCTGGCATCTTTACCCTTGGACCTATTCAGGGATCAAATGGACAAGGCTCTGACTAATGTCATCTGATGTTGATGCTGACTCTGTTTTGAGCAAGAGGTTGGGCTACTTGTTCTCCAGAGGTCCCTTCCAATTCAAACTATTGTTGCAGTCACCCTGGTTGAATTCATTCCTGTGCTTTAAAAGGCACAGTGACTGGAGTTCCTTCACACCCAAAGATCCATTGGGAAAAAACACACTTTTCTAGTTCTCTGAACAATGTTGAACTGGTCACTACATGCTCTAGAGAGAAGTATGAAGCAGTCTGTGATGCAACATTTTGGCAACATTTTCCAAGCATACAAGGAAGTCATGAGAAAAATCAGGCATCCTTTTCATTTATGTAAATACTTTCATTTCATGCAAGTTCTGGCTAAAGCCCAAGCATTCTGTGTGATAATTCATATTCACTTGCAAAATCTTCATGTCCTTAGCAAGACTGGAGCATAAAATAATTCTAGGGAACAGTTCTTGGAAACAATCATCTGTAGTAGTAATATTTTTAAGGCTTGTGGGGACACATTCAATTAAAGCTTCATAGAGTTTCCCTATCA
This sequence comes from Bucco capensis, assembly GCA_013396975.1. Lineage (NCBI taxonomy): Eukaryota > Metazoa > Chordata > Aves > Piciformes > Bucconidae > Bucco > Bucco capensis. Next base: position 16,784 of record VWZO01021532.1, on the reverse strand, counting down.
AAGAAACCCACACAAAGCTGAATAAATAATAGTGGAGAAAATGTTTCCAGCCTACACTAATTTATAGTATGGCTCTTTTAGTCTGTTTTAGAGATGTAAAGCGACCTTAAAAAGGTTAAAATGAACTGTTAATGCAGGACATAAAGGAGAATCAGCTCCATGAATATTAGGGAGTTAAACTATTTTCTGGATTACTTGGCTGGAGAAACTCAACGAAAGATTATGAATCCAAGTCTAATCTTAAAATGATGAAGCCTTTTTCAGGTGCTTTTCTTTTTATTTAATCTTTATTTTTTCCCCTTAAACATCAATTGTGATTGGTTTTTATTCTTTGTGGCTCAGCTTCAGAGGAAGGGAAAGGAGAATGATATTGTAGCTTAGGCTGGAAAAAGTTAGTTTTATGACTGAAGAAATACCCTGAGGTGAGGAGTCAAGGAGATGCTAAAAGCAGGAATTCAAGACAAGAGTGGAGCAGATATAAGGAGTTCAGAAAAGCCTCAGCAGCTAGCAAAAACTAATTTGGGAAGTGCTAATGCACTTACCCTGGTTTAAAGTCTTGCCATGAAGGTTGGACCTTTTACAATAATCCTGCAAATTGTTCCTCCAGATTTGTGTGGAGTATATGGATTGGCTCATTTATGGAAACAGGATTTTCCTTCATCTCTAAAGTTTAGTTAAGATTCTGGACACAAGACTCTGTACACAACATGCATCTCCAGAATAAACATTAAATCTTTCAGTCCTGCTAGGAATTTATCATTCAGTTACAAAGGAATTAATAAGATCTCTGTGGCTTAGGGCTTGATATCTGGGTGCAGTGAGGTTACTCATTTCTACTCATCAGGGAAAAACTCAGGAGAAGATTTGTGACTCCTGAGGGAGAAAAAAAAAGGTCTTGAAGCTCCAGGATATTTCAAAGAGCAAAAAACAGAAGTCTGAAGAGCTTCTGTGGAAAGAAAGGCTTTTACCATTGGGAAAGTAGAGAGACTAATTTCTAGGTGAATAGAGAGAAGAGAAAGTCTCCTCAGAAACATGTAAGTCTTCTAAAGTCCATTTATTATCTGAAGCTGAATGAGTCAAGGACTATTTAGATTTGGTGGGTTTTTTCTTTATTTGCATGGTTGTTGGGTTTTTTATGCAAGAAGAAAAAGAAAATGTTATTTTTGGTGAAATTCAGGACTTTTTTTTCCTCATTAACAGCCAAATCAACATCTTCCCCCAACCAGGACACTGCTAGAATCATAACTTATTCGTAAGAGACATTTCAAGTAGTTCAAAACCAGAGAAAATACTAAGGAGAAAGTCATGGTTAGTGTTGCTGATGACACTGAACAGTTAATTCCTGAGGCAGGTGCCTCAGGGAGCCACAGCTGCAAAAATCCCCCAGGAAGAAGAAAGAACTGAAATACTTCTATTTATAAAAAGGAAATCAGGGGAAAAAAAAACACCAAACCCTCCCCCAAATCCAAACCCAAAACAAGAAGAAAGAATTCTGTTATAAAACAACTGCTATTATCCAAACCCTGCCCATCATCCTTAGCCAACAAACTGTGATCAAAAAAGATGCTGCTGCTGGTTTTTTTTCACTTCACTTCTCAGTCCCAGAAGGTCACTGTGAATTATTAAAATTATGATGATGTGTTTGATTCCAGGAAAGTCTTTGTACTGAATTAAAAATGCAGTAAATGCTAATTGAAGTTGATATATCTCCTGCTGGATTAATTTTGAATCTAGTACTGTAATATATTGACATTGTGTTAGGGATCAAGATGTTCTCTAAACTTAAAATGTTTCCCAGGGAATAATTAAACCTTGGAGGAAGGAAGAAAAAATGGAAGGTGTCAAAGATTGGAAGTGTTGGATATTTTTGTGGTGGTTTACTGGAGTAACAGAATAAGCATGAGTGCTTGCCTGAATAAGTGAGGAACCTTTGCAAGTCTTTTAAAAGATCCCATAATCACTGGATATGACTGGAAGAAAAATAGTCAGTTCAAGGAAATTGTTGAGGACACTTTTTAATGTTTCCATGCCAGAGAGGAAGAGAAGGATTCAGATGATGTGGTAGTGAACAGCACAAGCACATAAACAGCCCTGAGCAGCACAGACTTGCACTGTGTTCCCACTCCTCTTCTGCCTTTACCACTCTCACTGATGCTTTCTCAAGAGGAATCTCCTTTGGATTTAAAGACAAATTTCATCCTAGTCCTGAGAATGTAATATGTTTTTTTTCTGGTTTTGCTTCAAGAGAAGCGTGGCCAGCAGAGCCAGAGAGGTGATTCTGCCACTGCACTCTGCTCTGCTCACACCTCCTCTGCAATACTGGGGCCAGCTCTGGAGCCCTCAACACACAAAGGCCATGGAGCTGCTGGAGCAGGTGCAGAGGAGGCCACGAGAATGCTCAGGGGCTGCAACACCTCTGCTCTGAGGACAGGCTGAGGGAGCTGGCATTGTTCAGCCTGGACAAGAGAAGGCTTCAGGGGAACTACTAGTGACCTTCCAGGACCTAAAGGGAACTTGCAAGCAGGCTGCAGAGGGCCTGTTTGCAAAGGCCTGCAGGGAAAGGACAAGGGGCAATGGTTTTAAATTGGAGAAGATTAGATTTAGACTGGATATTAGAAAGAAGTTCCTCCCCATGAGGGTGGTGGAACACTGGCCCAGGTTGCCCAGGGAGGTGGTTGAGTTCCCATCCCTGGAGGCATTGCAGGTGAGGCTTGCCAGGGCTCTGGGCAAGCTGCTCTAGTTGGGGATGTCCCTGGCCACTGCAGGGGGGTTGGACTAGATGAGCTCCAGAGCTCCCTTCCAACCCAAACCAGGCTAGGATTCTAGGATGATTCTATGAGAGGCTTGCTACCTGTTGGGCTTCTGCCAAAGGGACTGTGGCACCCTTCTTTTTCTACCCAAATATACTAGCCACCTCCTTGCCCTCATGTGCCCACCTGCATTCAGAAAATAGTTATTTTTTTCCAGTCTTAGGCCAGAGGAGCTAGGGACAATGACTTATTTTAGGCAGTGTTTCTATGTGCTTGGACTTCCCAAGGTTTTGATTTCCTGTGGGAAAATTTAAGATTTTAGGACATGTGAATATAAATATCACTCTCCTTCCTACACATGGACCAAGCCAGACCTCATGGCAGAAAAAGAGAGCTTTTAATCATTTTGTTTTGGGACAGAGCAGGGCACAAAGGCCTGAGAGCTGCTTGCCACAATGCTGTGTGGGTCAGGAGAGAAGAGAAGCAAATGCTGAGGGAAAATAATCATGGAGTTTGTAAATAAAAAGGAAAAAAGCAGATTATTCTGCTGAAAACCATCAGTAGAATCACAGCAATGGAGCCATCATGTTTCTCCAACCCTTTCCTGTTGGTATACTCCTGGAAACAAAGGCTCTTGCAAGTGGATCCTTCAACAACAAACTTAACCTGATGGAATTTACACCTTCTTTTCTGGGATTAATTCACTCATGACCAGTTGGCAATATATTAAATTGCAATGTGTGTGAGAGTGTTGCATTTGATCACAAATTCATTGCACATACTGGAACTTATTGGGAACAATATTTGGCTGCTATGGACCTGGGATGTGTCAGAAAAGAAAAGGTGTATATCCTACAACTAATTCTCAAAGTCCTTCAGCTTCATCATTATTGAAATAATAATCAGTGAAAAGATAATGTGTCATGAGCATATTAAATTTAAACTATGTGTCAGTTCCAAAGATTCTGAGCTGCAACTAGGTAATTAATTATTATCCAAGATGATTTATAAGGGAAAAAAAAATAGATGAAGAGCCTCAAAACTTATGGGAAGCATTGGATATTAACTTGTTTTCCTGATTTGCATTAGAATAATCTAGTTCATGGACACACAAACTAAATGATAATTAGCAAACTTGAACAAAATGTTCCCCATCCTTAAAACAAAATTATTCAACACAAATATTAATTGCAAATTTAGCCTTTTTTTTTTCCCCTTCTCATTGTTATGCATAAATATTCACTGAATGGTTTATGAAATCAGATTTTCAGTCTGTGAGCTGGTTATTACATCTGTATAGTCTTTGTTTGTGCATCACAATCAGCCAATAATTCACACAGGTATTGTCTGTTCCCCCTTGAAATGTGAGGGTGACTTTAAAAACTAAATAACATGGGGAAAGTATAGGGATAATTGCAGTGCTGGCACCATTTCCAGGAACAAATCCATGCCCTAAAATTTGGGGAAAGTCTGAAGATTTGTGATTATCATGACAAACACCCACAGCTGCATGAGGATTTATAAGCAAGACATTATAAAAGCACAAATAGCAGGAAACTCTACTTCTTTCTTTTATTCACCAAAGTATTCTTGAATCAGAGTGTTATTGTAAATGCCTGTTCTCACAATGGTACATTTTCCTCTTTGAATCCCTGAGCAAATGAATTGTAACTGTTTGGGAGCTTCCCAAAATTGTTAGTCAAGATAATATCTGAGCTTGATGTTCACTGGAATAGATCCTGCAGCCTGCACCCTCTGTCCTTTTCCTTTTCCTCCTTATACAGCATCTCTTTTTTTTCTGAAGAAAATGAGACAAATGGCTCTTTCTATTTTTATTGCTGAAAGCCATTCCCCTGTCATCAAGTCTGCACCTTTTAACCTTCCTGATGGGATGTCAATGGAGCTGCCACTTAAAAACCAATTCTCTTTGGCCATCAGGGAGCTTCCCGTGGCAATGGAGATGACAAAGCCTTTTGCAGGAGGCTGATTTGGAATCTGCTCTTGGGAGGAAACCCTTGTTGTCTGCTATCTAACAGTATTGGAGTTCAAATGTGAAGTCCCTGGGCTCATTCCGGATTCCTCGTGTGTAGGAGGCACTAGAGTGCTTGGGAGGGAGCAAAAGTGAGGCAAGGAAATTCTCCTTTGGCATCAAGATTTGTTTACCCAGTCTCAGGGAACAAACAAGCAAACAAAAAGCAGTGTCCAAACCAAACCTCAACGGCCTAAGCCACTGTTTGCACTCACTTGTCTTTGAGTTCAGTGCTTTGAATCAAGAAATTATGGGAATGGCCTTGGATAGTGAATCTTTCTTTCATACACTAATTATTCTGACTAAACTTACTGTGATATGGGACTTTAGGCTGCTTGTTTTGTGAGCTTTTATTTCTAGCACAATGGCCCTCTGAACAGGTGGAAGGGATTTTATCCAGCACATCTTTGGTTGTTAGCCAGGACATTCTTGCTCTTCCAGACATGAAAATATTTACATATTAGTACTAGGAAATAACATCTACTTTTTTTTTTGTTGTTGTTTTGTTTTTGGTCATGAAATTGTGAAATGGTATACTAACAGCTTATCATCTACTCCTCTCCAGCAAAAATTTGTACAGAAAAACACACCTTCACCTTGCATTCCCTGCCCCTAGCTAACAGCAATATTGCAATGTTAACTCTTTGTCACTGGGGGTTGATTTTTCCCAGCAGAGCACCTAAGTGCAAAATGCATTAGCACAAATGTCTGAACTTCAAACCCATCCAGCACTAGGACCTATAAAACATTGCCATATTTGTCTATAGTAGATTTAAACTGACTTTCTGGACAATATCACTTCAAACCTTTGCTGTGTGATGGAATTAATTAACACAAGGAACATGCACAACGCAAATTTTTATTGTTTCTTATATGCCATAAAATTTCCAACCCAGAAGCACCTGGTAAAACCATACAATCTGACTGGGCATGGCATTAGGAAGGCCTAGATGGGAGCAGATGGAAAATCTGAGGATGAAATAAGAACAGATGGGAAGTCTGAAGGTGAAATTTGAACTTTGGTATTTCCAAGTTCACGTGGCTGAACAGAAAATCCCATTAAATGTGCTCCAATCAAGAGTTAAACTGATGGGCTCTGCTGTGCCCTCCCTGCTCTTGGATTTCCAGTGTTACTTAGCTGTCAACAATGTTTGTGGCAGCAGTTAAAAAAGCACTTTCCTTAAGTCTGCCTGCTCATTTCAAAACCAAGTTTTCCCCATCCACTCTGTACCTGGGATTTTATGAAGGCGTTAGTGCTATAAACATGGAAAAGCATTTTCAGTTTCCTCCACAGCTGATGGCTCTCCCCTATAATTTCCCTCCTCTTCATTTAGACAACTGGGCAGCCACAGAAAACCATGCTGGCAAGGAGGCAGCAATGTCCAGCCCAGACCCAGAGGCTTCCAGAAGATAGCACTCAGACTCATCTCTAACTTGTGTCATGAACAAAAAGCCCAGCTCCTGCTAGCATCACTTTGTGCAGCATTGCCTTGGCTCATTTTAATGGGTACAGATTCTTGCAAAAGCTTTACATTCTACTCTTTCTCCAGCAGAACAGGTCTGTTGCACTTCTAACAGAGAAATGACAGCCANAGCTCCAGAGCTCCCTTCCAACCCAAACCAGTCTAGGATTCTAGGATTCTATGAAATATTATTGCTCCCTATATATCAGAGGCAAACACACAGTGTGGAAAACACTTCTATGGACCTGTTCTTTGATGCTTGCTGGAGCTATTTACTGCCTTTTTGGGGATGTGATGAAAGATTCTTGTCCTAGAGTGAATTTGCCTTAGCTCAATGGAGTTTTATGAAGACTGAATTTGTGCACTGGACCTTGCAGGAACAATATTAGCAAATGGGATGAACTGATAAAGAAAGGCTTCTTCCAGGATTTGATGGGACATTTGGAAAGTGCTCAGAATGGGGACCCATTTACAGCTTAGCAAGTTCCCAGGTCACTTACCTCAAGCATATGGCCAGTAGGATGTTTTGGAAGGGCCAATGTTGCCATGCTAGTTAGGGCATACATGTCAAAGTTGTAGTGGGCTTCCAGAGCCTAGGAATGATGTCTTTATCCAGCCCAGCATGATCAAATCAAGGACTCTGCTGCCATGCCCATGTCACCTGGGTTTTGAGGAGGAATTGACATATTCTGAAATTCTGGAAAGCTCTTGACTAATGGTCTGAAAACTGACAGGTTCCCACATGTCCATGCTGTACTTGAGGATGTGCATTTCCTGGGATTAATCACCTCTCTGCTCTGCACAATGCCTTGTAAGATTTCTTCCCCTGCTGCAAGCCAAACCGAAGAATGTTTCCAGTTTCTCAGGCTCTATTTACCTTCTCTTTCATTAGTGGAGGCTCTCTCCCTCGCTTTCTGATGATTGTGCACATACTTTAAACCTTCTGACTGTTTTCAGCTGCTCCTGCTGTGTTGCAGCAATCTGACCCAGGCGAAGGCATCACCTCCCTGTCAGCATGCAGCAGTGCTTCCCTTGCACTTCTGCCCTTTGTCTTTGCAGTCCAGTAGAGGAACCAGGTACAACCATGAGCCCAAGGCTTTCCTAGGGGCTGCTGGAGCTTGGGATATGTCCCCTGCTTCCTGCCAACATCCCTGTAGCTGCTTCAGAGTTCCAAAAGCTCCAGGAGCCTGGCAGAGCCCAACATGAGAGGAGAGGCAGCTTGCTGTGGAATGGGCTCATAGAACAGTTCCAGCTGGAAGAGACCTTGCAGATCATGAGTGCAGCCTTTGTCCTAGCCCTAGCAACCTGCTAAATGATGCCTCCCAATGCAACATCCACCTGTCTCTTAAACCCCTCCAGGGATGGGGACTCCAGCACCTCCCTGGGCAGCCTGTTCCAATGGCTCACAACCCTTGCAGCAAAGAAATTCCTCCTAATGTCTAGCCTGAACCTCCCCTGGGGCAATTTCCATCCATTTCCCCTTGTCCTAGCACTCTCCACTAGGGAGAACAGAGCAGTTCCTGCCTCTCTACAACCTCCCTTCAGGGAGTTAGAGAGAGCCAGGAGGTCTCCCCTCAATCTCCTCTTCTCCAGCCTAAACAGGCCCAGATCCCTCAGTCTTTCCTCCTCAGGCTTATGTTCTAAGCCCTTTAGCAGCTTGGGAGCCTCTGTCCCCTCTCCAGCACCTCCATGTCCCTCTTGGAGTGAGGGGCCCAAAACTGGATGCAGTACTGGAGGTGAGGCCTCCCCAAAGCTGAGCAAAGGGGCAGGATCAGCTCCCTGCTCCTGCTGCCAACACTGTTCCTGCTCCAGGCCAGGATGCCATTGGCCTTCTTGTCCCCCTGGGCACACTGCTGGCTCCTGTTCAGCTGTCACTCAGCACCCCTAGGTCCCTGTGTGCCTGGCAGCTCTGCAGCCACTGCTCCCCAAGCCTAGAGCACTGCTGGGGGTTGCTATGGCCAAGGGGCAGCACCTGGCATTTGGCCTTAGGGAACTTCATGGCATTGGCCATGAAGAGTGGCTGGGCAGCCATTCTAGCTGGTTTTGACTGTTCATGACAGAGAACAACGTGCTGGAACTCCATCCCTAATTCTCAGATGCTTAGAACTACTCCAAGGAGGTGATCTTGCTTTTTTTTTTCCTTACTATAACTCTTCCCTGATGACAAAATAATATTTTTGGCACACTTCAAGTATAAGACACTGGAATTATACCACCTGTCATCAGGGTTGCCTCATAAACACAGCACTCTGTTTTCATGGGCAGACGTGTGGGTGTTTCATGAAGTATCATCAACAATTTATTTTGTAATGAACTAACCCAGTAAATTATCTTTGGTTTCAGATCATGCTCACAGCTCCACTGAGCAATTTTGGTGTGGCTTGTAAGCCAGGGCTGTGGAAGGTCACTCCTCCCTTGCTCTCTTGCTAAATATAAGTGAAAACATGAAATGATTTGAGAAAAATGTAAAAAATTGGGAGGTCCAAGAGTATTTGAGATAGAGCAACTGTGCTTGGTAGAAGGAAGCAATTGCAATTATTACTTACCTCCTAGTAACATTCCTTAAAGAATCCCACTTGGAACACTAGAATGAACACTTAGCTCCTGTGGATATTTTTGGGTGTTCTTGAGCCCCACTAAAGAGGTGCAGCATTTCATTTCAGGTAGGATCTATTGGCACATTGTCCTGCTTACATTGAGAGGGAATGGCATCATGAAGCTGTGATTGTGGTGCACTGGCAGCAGATAGATACCACTGGCAGGGTGAGGGGTGCTCTGGAGAGATGCTGCTACTGGAGATATCCTTCCAATCAATCCATGTCTCTCTGAGATTCTTTTCCATGGTTGCTCCATGGGTGTAAGTCATTTTCTTGCATGAGAAGTCCCTAGTTCAGCCAGAGAATTAAAGATGTGCTGATGTGCCACAGTCCTGTAGTGGGTCACAGGATGTTTGAAAAGCAATTGACTAAAATAGGTCACAAAAATATTCTTCATTATTTTTTCCCTTGGACTCTAGAGAGGTATGCTTGAAGATATCACTGCTTTGTAAAAATCACACCAAAACACAGGATGTTTGGGCTCATTCCTCTTTTTCTCTGTTCCAGCTTTCAGTTTCTTCCATAAGTGCCTGTAGTTATCTATGGCTCATTTCTCTGCATTATGTAGCAATTCTAATCCTAAAAGGGCTCAGTTAAAAGATCTGATGTCACAGTTAGTAAAGCCAGGACTTCATCCATAGCATCTGCTTTTCTCCAGTCATTATCAGAAGTAGTTCAACCATTGCCATTATCCAGATTTTCAGCTTTGTTTTTCTCTTGAGATCTAGGGACTGATTTGAGAAATAGTCTGTATGAAATAGTCTGTATTTGAGAAACAGTCTGTACAAAATAGTCTGTATTTTGTTCACTTTCAGGACAGTGAGTTTCCTGTCATGGTGCTCTACTATTTATTGGTTTGTTTAATTTTTTTTAGCCTTATTTATGAAAGTGTTAGAATGATATGATGCCTTTCACACCATAGCTGCTCAGAGACTCCAGGTGTGGATGAGCTGTGCTCAACTTTCCAATGTCTTCTGACAGTGTAAGGTGAGCAAGAACCAGACACATCATCTCTAAATTGATTGTTGAAGTCCTTTCCATACCTTCCCTTGCCAGCATTGATATCTCCTGTGCTTTACTGCATCTAGACATATCTTTACCTTCATCCTCCTTTAACCCCAGGTCCTCCTCATGCTGTCATCACGGCTAGGATTCACGAACACAGCTCCAGGGAGGGCTCCATCCACGCTCTTCCCAAGCGCTTTTTCCAAGCGCTGCTGGCTGCAAAGGCCAATGCAGGACACACAAGAGCAGTTGCAAAAGGCACAGCACAAGGACTCCTCAGCAGGTAGAAGCTGCAAGACACGATTCTTTCTCCGCTGTCTTTTCTCCT
>VWZO01021531.1:0-12290 GCA_013396975.1 Bucco capensis | reverse complement strand
TCTGCTCATACTGGATTAGCTAGAGTGGAGAAGAAAATGGCATTTAAGAAAGCCTCAAGCCAGATGTTTCTCCCCCAAAATTCCCTCTCTTTTCCTTACAAATTGCATTCCAGCTCCTCAGACACTCAGCCAGCTGCTGGGCTCAAAGCTCCTGCAGTTATTCCATGACACATCACCCCCATCTAGCAACCTGGGGAAGAAAAGCCTCCAACATCTAGATAGAAACAGAGAGAGGGGGAGAAGTCAGCCTGAAGCAAAGCAGCTCCCAGATGGCTATCCATCTCCCCTCCATTGCTCACCAAGCTCTCCTACAGCTGCTTCCAGCTCCAGAGCTTCTCCTTGCTCTGCCCCACTTGAGCCACTCACCCCTCTGCTGTTCCCAAGCCAGGCACCATTGTCTGCCCATTGCTTTAGCTAGCAGGACANAGAGAGGGGGAGAAGTCAGCCTGAAGCAAAGCAGCTCCCAGATGGCTATCCATCTCCCCTCCATTGCTCACCAAGCTCTCCTACAGCTGCTTCCAGCTCCAGAGCTTCTCCTTGCTCTGCCCCACTTGAGCCACTCACCCCTCTGCTGTTCCCAAGCCAGGCACCATTGTCTGCCCATTGCTTTAGCTAGCAGGACAATGGGCAAGCATCTCCACCCCTCCAGCATCCCTCTAGCTAGGCATTCCAAAAGGAGCATTTCCAAGCACCAGGAACTTTCTGGTTATGCAAATGCATTCACAAGTTCAGAGGAATAAACTAAGTAAATCCCAGTGGGATAGGATTTGATCTTTTTTGTAGAGAAAAGAAATAAGACACTCCAGATATATTTTCCCCCCTAAATCCTGTAACTATTCCAAGGATTCTCTATCCAAACAGCCCCAGGAACTGGGGCAGTGAATTGAGCATTGCAGTGCACAAAGATTTCACACTAGGAGATGTGCACTGGTGTAACTGAGATTGCTGTGCTCCTCATGGTCTCTTCCTTCTGGCCTCTGNTAGAGAAAAGAAATAAGACACTCCAGATATATCTTTTACCACCACTGGCTTTTTGATCAGCTCCCAATACAGGTTACCTTGCTTTCAGGTTATCCCCAAAGCAAAAGGAAAAATGCAAGCTTAAATATACCTCAAAATCACTGCTTTTGTGATCTAATCCACTTCTCCCCTGCCAAAGCACAATCCAGACTGAGGTCTGCCCCTGAGAATTCAGCTGAAAATCTGGGGACCTGTAGCTCCCTTCAGGCCAAGGGAAAGGCAGATCCATCAAGGATTTGGTGTCCCTGAAACTGTGTTTTCCTTAAAAACAAACCAAACCAAGCCAGAAAGGAAACTTCACAGCCAGCAGCGAGTGCACTGCTGCCGAAGTTGAACATGCTGCCTCCATATCCATTAACTACTCCTGTTGTCCCAAAAAGGCTACACAGACCAGTTTCCTCGGGAGGAAAAAGCACTAAATACTTCCATAACAATACAAGAAGCACCACTACAAACATTTTTTCCATAGGAGGGAGAGAAGGTGTTCGACTCTGCGTTTAAAACATTAACTACTTCACCTCCTTTCCCTATGCAAAGCCTGTCACACACCAATCCCACAATTAATCCTGATTTTCAGACATTCCTCTTATTATTCAGTTTCTAAGAAAAATGCTTCAGGTTCTTTTTTCCCCCTCCAGGAGTTCACAAAGCCTGAGTTTTCCCTCCTGCTCCAACTCTGGACAGTGGGAAAACAAGCCGACGGCTTTGAACTGAAACACTGACAGGGACTCTGGGGAATCATTTTCAGGTTAAGGCAGAAAAATGTTAATAAAATAAATAACAGACTAAAAATAAAATATTATTTCACGTTGAAGCTGGCACTTTGCAAGCTGTAAGCACAGATCTTGGCTCTCCTGGTCAGCACAGAAGATGAAATCCCAACGGGAGAAGATCGCGCCAGGCATGTGCTGCCTAACCATCCCTCACCTTCCCAAACAGGATTCCCAAGCACTTCCCCTGGGAAAAGGCATCTGAAGGAAAAACGTTAGCCAGCACAGCTCTGCAGAAGGTAGGTGGTCCAAGACACAAGGTCAAAGCTAAGGTGAAGGGCTAACATCTGACTTTTGCTAGGAGATATTAACTCAGCTGGCTTTCAGTTTGGGAACCTTCCATGCACTTCTAAGCACAGGGGCAGAAACACTCCCATGGAAAAGCAATTCCCTGTCCCACACGGATTATTCCATGGATACTCTCCATACCTGTCAGAATCCATGCTTTTAACACCACCTTTTATAGTCACTCTTCCATCATAAAGCACAGCAATGAAAAGCACAAACCAAACACAATTGCCAAACTCATCTTTAGTTTCCAGTGCAGTGCTTAAGGCTTTGTGGATTAACAGCTAAACAGGTCAGAAACTGATTAATTAGGGTTTCAAGTAACAGATCACTGAGTTTTCATCACTACAAGATGCTCAAGGCACTGCTTTTTCCTTAGTCCAGCTGCACACTGTGGATCCAGGAACAGTTTAACAGGACCTCAGGAAAAATAGATAGTCCACCAGTTGTTTATCATCTGTTTTGACCTCAAAAGCTCTCAACCGCTACCAAATAAAATCTCTGTGGATATTCACAAGAAGTCCTACAGTTCAAAACTACCTGAATACTAAGAGAGTGAGCAGCACCTTTTGTACTGAAGCTGAAACAACTTCTCCACACACAACAACCATCACTGCTCAGAGGGCATGGTGTGAAATACTTCCCATAATTTTGAGTTCACTCCTCAGAACCTGAAGAGGTTTTAATAATTCCTTTGAAACGTCCATTAACTTTGCCTGCTGCTCAGCACTAGGGTGAAGCAATTCCAGCCTTAAAAAAAGCTATCAAGTCAGTAAAAACATAGCTATTTATTAAAGGAAGGTCATGAAAACACAGCAAAACTTTACATTTTGGTTAAAAGAAACCCCAAACAGCACCAGTTTAATTGGTAACATGCTTTTAATTAAAGAGTTTCACCCCTGACACATGAAACAGTTCACTTTTCCATAGAGAAAAGCCCTGACCATTCCCATGTAAATGAATGGTGTTTTCCCTCAGCTAAGCCATAGCAGGATAATGAAAATAATTGCATCCTGGGTTGAAATGATGTTTAAGACAACAGAAATCTCATCTGAGTAAAAACATTGCTGTCTGAGGGTGGGCAGAAGTCAGCAAAGCTGTGAACTAAGCTATCCCTGGGAAAGGAATGAGGAGCAGGACATGCCTGCTGCTGCTTCTCACTGGGTCACACACCACAGGCAGAGGGAACCAAGACCCAGGGAGCTTTTCCCCTTCAGGTGAGCAAAGCAAGGAAACAGACCTGTTTCCCTAAGCCACAAGTTTGTTTATTTGCAGTTTAGCTTCAAAAAATACTCACACAGAAGTGGTTTAACTGTTTGGGCAACTTTATCAAAAGCAAAACCAAAGCCAAGTTTACAGCAAAGAAATTGAGCCAAACGACTAGAGGAGAGAAGAAACTGTGGAGTTAATAGAAGAATGATCAGCAAGCCTGGAAAACTCATTATGCTTCCAAGAATTGTGAGAATTAAGAATGAAAGAATTACAAAGAATAGGAGATTATGCTTGAAAGAATGTTTTCAGTTCAGATTTCACCTGGTGTTCTGTCAGAGCTAAAATAGCTTAGTATTTCAGTGGCTTTCAGTCCAAACCTTTGGGGTGCATGGCTAGAAGGTGTTAACCACGGCACAGCAAGCAAACTGCAGCAGAGAGAAAGAGAAGAGGAAAAACCAAAGTGGGGAAAAGCTGAGAGCAGAGCAGGAATGCTATTCTGAAACACCTGTAAAACCCAAAGGGAAACTCCCTTCTGGAAACGGGATCCTCCTAAGTTCAGGACAAGCACTCCCCTTCCTAAGGGATCCTTCATTGAAAGAAGGAGCAAGGAGGAGAGGCGTTTGGTCACCTCACTCCTGGACCCTTCTGGAGTGCAGCGAGGGAGAAACCCAGAGCTGGGTAGGAAGCCGACAAAGCCACAGAGGAAGTGGAGCACTTCCAGCTCGACACCACCGAAAGCAGTCACCTCTCAAGCAGCAGCACATGCTGTTTGGGTTTGCTCCACGTCCCTCAGGACAATATCTCCTTGCTGTGGGCAGCAGCCCACGCTCATTTTGGGGAGCGAGTCCTCAACTGCACGGTGCCACTAAGAGCAAAGTTAAAGCCCAAAGCAAGCAGAGCTTCCATGCCCAGCTGCAGGAGCTCACCCCACGCCTCTCCCTTCTTTCCTTGCCCCACTGCACACACTCCAGGAGCTGAAGGACCTCAGCCACTTCCAGCCCAGCTGCCCGGCACACCCGAGCGGGCCCAGCCGCAACCAGCCATGGCAACACAAGTCGCAGGCACGGAGCCGCTGCCCGGAGGGAAAAGGGCTCCGCGGACAGCCGAGCGCTGTCCCCGTCCCCCGCCGGCAGCACCCCGAGGAGGGCGCCGGGAGTGACCCGAGAGGCTCAGGGGGACCTCCCCAGCCCCATCCTCGCGGGGCCAGCAGTGCCTGCGCAGGGGTGGAGGGGGAGCCTGGAGCCAGCAGCAGGGCAGCGGCAGCCGGGAACGGCAGCTCCGTGCCCACTGCCGCCGGGGCCAGGGCGGCGCCTGCGCCGCGACACTCGCCGCCGAAGCTCCAGAGCCCTCCCCGGGGACGCGGGGTGCAGGCAGGCAGGGAGGAGGGGAAGGAGCCGGAGCTGCCCCGCTGAGCGCCGGCTCGGCACAGGAGGAGCAGGGGCAGCGGGGCGGGAGCCCAGGCACTGGCACTCACCTGCCCCGCGCTGCTCTCCGCCAGCTGCGGCAGCGCCGCTCCCAGCAGCGCTCGCGCCCGGCGCCGACAGGCACGGCAGCTGCAGGCCGAGGCGATCGAGCCAGAGCGCCGAGCCATCGATCAGAGCCCAGCCCCTTAAAGGCGCCATGGCACTGGGGAAACTGAGGCACCGAGAGGACAGCACCCAGCGCAGCGCTCAGCTGCGGCTCCTCACTCCCTGAAGGACACGGAGGTGCTCAGAGAAGGGCAAGGAAGGTGCTGAAGGGTCTGGAGCACAAGTGTGGTGAGGAGCAGCTGAGGGAACTGGGCTTGGTTAGGATGCAGAAGAGGAGGCTCAGGGGAGACCTTAGCTCTCTCTACAGCTCCCTGAGAGCACATTGCAGCCAGATGGAGGTTGGTCTCTTCTGCCAAGAGGAAGAGGAAACAGCCACCAGGAAAGGTTTAGGTTGGACAAAGCTCTGCTCCTGGGAAGAGAGCTGAAATTGTTCTGTTAGGCAATGCAGGTGAAACACGAGTGTGTCTCACTTGGTCTCCTCAGAAGACTTGTGCTCTAGACCCTTCAGCAGCTTCATTGCCCTGTTTTGGAGTCCATGAACTCCAGAAAGAAGAGCAAGCTCTTGCTGAANAGAAGAAAATGGCATTTAAGAAAGCCTCAAGCCAGATGTTTCTCCCCCAAAATTCCCTCTCTTTTCCTTACAAATTGCATTCCAGCTCCTCAGACACTCAGCCAGCTGCTGGGCTCAAAGCTCCTGCAGTTATTCCATGACACATCACCCCCATCTAGCAACCTGGGGAAGAAAAGCCTCCAACATCTAGATAGAAACAGAGAGGGGGAGAAGTCAGCCTGAAGCAAAGCAGCTCCCAGATGGCTATCCATCTCCCCTCCACTGCTCACCAAGCTCTCCTACAGCTGCTTCCAGCTCCAGAGCTTCTCCTTGCTCTGCCCCACTCGAGCCACTCACCCCTCTGCTGTTCCCAAGCCAGGCACCATTGTCTGCCCATTGCTTTAGCTAGCAGGACAATGGGCAAGCATCTCCACCCCTCCAGCATCCCTCTAGCTAGGCATTCCAAAAGGAGCATTTCCAAGCACCAGGAACTTTCTGGTTATGCAAATGCATTCACAAGTTCAGAGGAATAAACTAAGTAAATCCCAGTGGGATAGGATTTGATCTTTTTTGTAGAGAAAAGAAATAAGACACTCCAGATATATTTTCCCCCCTAAATCCTGTAACTATTCCAAGGATTCTCTATCCAAACAGCCCCAGGAACTGGGGCAGTGAATTGAGCATTGCAGTGCACAAAGATTTCACACTAGGAGATGTGCACTGGTGTAACTGAGATTGCTGTGCTCCTCATGGTCTCTTCCTTCTGGCCTCTGCACCTCACTCCTGGACCCTTCTGGAGTGCAGCGAGGGAGAAACCCAGAGCTGGGTAGGAAGCCGACAAAGCCACAGAGGAAGTGGAGCACTTCCAGCTCGACACCACCGAAAGCAGTCACCTCTCAAGCAGCAGCACATGCTGTTTGGGTTTGCTCCACGTCCCTCAGGACAATATCTCCTTGCTGTGGGCAGCAGCCCACGCTCATTTTGGGGAGCGAGTCCTCAACTGCACGGTGCCACTAAGAGCAAAGTTAAAGCCCAAAGCAAGCAGAGCTTCCATGCCCAGCTGCAGGAGCTCACCCCGCGCCTCTCCCTTCTTTCCTTGCCCCACTGCACACACTCCAGGAGCTGAAGGACCTCAGCCACTTCCAGCCCAGCTGCCCGGCACACCCGAGCGGGCCCAGCCGCAACCAGCCATGGCAACACAAGTCGCAGGCACGGAGCCGCTGCCCGGAGGGAAAAGGGCTCCGCGGACAGCCGAGCGCTGTCCCCGTCCCCCGCCGGCAGCACCCCGAGGAGGGCGCCGGGAGTGACCCGAGAGGCTCAGGGGGACCTCCCCAGCCCCATCCTCGCGGGGCCAGCAGTGCCTGCGCAGGGGTGGAGGGGGAGCCTGGAGCCAGCAGCAGGGCAGCGGCAGCCGGGAACGGCAGCTCCGTGCCCACTGCCGCCGGGGCCAGGGCGGCGCCTGCGCCGCGACACTTGCCGCCGAAGCTCCAGAGCCCTCCCCGGGGACGCGGGGTGCAGGCAGGCAGGGAGGAGGGGAAGGAGCCGGAGCTGCCCCGCTGAGCGCCGGCTCGGCACAGGAGGAGCAGGGGCAGCGGGGCGGGAGCCCAGGCACTGGCACTCACCTGCCCCGCGCTGCTCTCCGCCAGCTGCGGCAGCGCCGCTCCCAGCAGCGCTCGCGCCCGGCGCCGACAGGCACGGCAGCTGCAGGCCGAGGCGATCGAGCCAGAGCGCCGAGCCATCGATCAGAGCCCAGCCCCTTAAAGGCGCCATGGCACTGGGGAAACTGAGGCACCGAGAGGACAGCACCCAGCGCAGCGCTCAGCTGCGGCTCCTCACTCCCTGAAGGACACGGAGGTGCTCAGAGAAGGGCAAGGAAGGTGCTGAAGGGTCTGGAGCACAAGTGTGGTGAGGAGCAGCTGAGGGAACTGGGCTTGGTTAGGATGCAGAAGAGGAGGCTCAGGGGAGACCTTAGCTCTCTCTACAGCTCCCTGAGAGCACATTGCAGCCAGATGGGGTTCTTTTCTCCCAAAGAACAAGAGAAAACAGCCTCCAGCTGCACTAGGAGAGGTTTAGGTTGGACATAAGGAACAATTTCTTCCCCCAAAGGGTTGCCAAGCCCTGCCTTAAGGTGCCCAGGGCAGTGCTGGAGTCTCCATCCCTGCAGGGATTGCACAGCCCGGGAGATGTGCTGCTGAGGGACATGCTTAGCAGTGACCTGGCAGGGTTTGGTCCGTGGTTGGACTCAATGACCTTGGAGGTCTTCTCCA
Organism: Bucco capensis; assembly: GCA_013396975.1. Taxonomy (NCBI): domain Eukaryota; kingdom Metazoa; phylum Chordata; class Aves; order Piciformes; family Bucconidae; genus Bucco; species Bucco capensis. Next base: position 4,654 of record VWZO01021531.1, on the reverse strand, counting down.
GCCTGAACGACCCCAGGCAGCCAAGCAGGCAGAGCCTCCTGTTGCCACAAGCAGTACCCAGGACTTGTAGGACCTGGATAACATTGTTCATGGAGAACTTGCTGTGTGGTGCCCTTTGTTCAATGTCCCCTGGGTGGTTTCCCCAGCTGGTGACCATGTGGTAAGCATCACCTGCCCCTTGCAGTGACTCCAGAACAAAGCTGACAGGCAGTGACTGTGGAAAAAAAAGGAACATTGCCCCCCAGAACAAAAGGAGGAAAATGGTGCTGTTAATATATATCATCTCCTCTATTTAGCTTATGATGTATATACCATAACATGGAGTGTATATCTGCTGTCATATATAATGCTGCTAAGATAAATATATTCCTCCATGGAACTCCAGATGCCATCAAAGAGATTAATCTCTGCTGTTAACACCCAGGAAAGGAATTGCCAGTTGAGCTGTAATGACCTAGTAACTAGTAAGGATTATACCTCGTGCAGGTCACAAGAGTAATTGCTCATTCCTGCCTTTTCTTCATCCATTTATGTAGACGTGACAGTGATCTGTAAACATTTCACCTCCCTGCCAAGCTGGGTAAACAGATCTGAAAGCCAAGGGAGATGATTATCATCATCATCATCATCATCATCCTCTTGTCCAACCTGAACCCTGAAAGCTTCCTCCAGCCATGCCCACAGCAGCTCCTTTCTGGGGCTGAGAAAGACATCTTCATTTGGCTTTAAGGAGAAAGGACCTCCCATGTAAAAAAATATAATGGCTAGGAACAGAGAGCTCCATGGAAAAGCTAAATCCATGTAGCAAGGCTGCTGCTTTGGGAGGGAGGTGCCTGCCTTTGGGAGCACACAGCAGCTCTGCTCCTTCCCCTTCTCCTGGGGATTAACTGTGGGTGCCTTCTAGCTCCCAGCCATCATCACCTTGCTTGCTTGACATGCCAAGCAGACCTCTCCCTGCTTCTGCTTGGGAGCTGAGTAGTAGTACAAGCAGGAAAATGACAGCTGAGCAGCAGGAGGCTGGAAGAAATCACCCTTGCTAGCTCTCTCCCTTCCCCACCACAGGATCAACTCCTCCTTTGTTAGAAAGAAGTGTTTATTCACTCTTGTTCTTCCAAGCTTCTTGCTTTTGCCATCTCCTCAGGCAACCTTTCCCAGGGTTTCCCTGCCTTTGTGACTAAATTCTTCTGACTACATCCTCCCTGGAATCTCAGGCCATTAGGGAAAGGTCTGTTGTTCTCTTCCTCCCTGGAGCAGCATGCTACACTTTTAAAGGCTCTGTCCCCTTGCATCTTCTCCTCATTCATCCAAACAATCCCATCAGTATCCTGATGATGTGTTCTGGACTAGCTTGCTCCTCACCAGTCACTCAGGGCCCTTCTGGAAGTGCAGTGCCCCAAGGCAGGTGGAAAAAACACTTAAAAAACAACAAAGCAAGGCAAAAGTAAAGCTGCCCTGACAGCCTGGGCCAGCAGAGCAGCAGAGTTGTCCTCCTGTGCCTAGCCCTGGGGTGGCCTTGGCCTTTCCAGAGCAGCACAGCAGTGAGTCACTCTGGGCTAGCCTGGGATTCACTCCACATTTCTCCTCTCCAACTGGAATCCTGTTTACTTTTCCCTTTCCTGTGGCTGGGAGCTGGTGGTGCTGTGTCCTACACTTGCACCTAGTGAGTACCTAGTTGTGTGTTTGCCCTCCAACAACAACCCCAAAGCCTCCAGGCTCACAACCTCTCTCTCTCAATTCTCCCTTTAACACTCTTGGCCCTGCTCCCTTCTTCCAGCAGCTGCCATGGACTTGGTGAAGCATCCACACAGGTATTTCAGCTTCCAAGCAGCTTTCCTCTGGTGTATTCCACTCCCAAGAGCTGCTTGCCTCTGGAACATCCCCTGGATCTGTGTTGTCCAGCCAACAGACCAAACTTCCATCTGCTGCTCCTGCTTCTTTGTTAAAGAGAGACAGCCATCAGTTCTTGGACCTTGGCAGCATTTTGACCATCACCCAAGGACTTTAGGCCCAAACCCTTCATGATCAAGTGGAATACTTTGATCTGAGTTGAAAGGAGCAGCTCCCTGCTCCATGTTTCCCCTGGGAGGATTCATTCCTGCCATGCTGCAAGCTCAATCCATGCACACCATCTCCCACATCACACTTCCCCCCCCCCCCCATCAAACAACAGAACCACCAATCTTTTTGCCCTTTAAACCATTTCCAGCAGCACACACAACTCTCTCCTTCTTGTCCTCCCTTGGCTAGCAGCACCCCAGGCTCATCCTGGGAAGCTCTGCACTGCTGAGCCACAGGCACAGCTCCAGGGAAACAAGGCATGGAAGGACTTTGTGCAGCTAACAACACTTGATGCTCCATGGCCACAGCTCTGGCAAGGGGCTCACCACTACCTTGCAGCACTTGGGAAGCAAATTGCATCTCCTGCTTGTGCTTTAAAGCTGGAAGAGATGGAGAGGAGGGAGTGGGAACCTGCAGCAGATGCTGCTGTTGCTTCTTTTCCTCTCTTCTTCCTCCTGTGGTGGAAAAGGGAAAAAGGATGGCAAAAAGCTAAGCTGTGCAATCTGGGCCAAGCATCATTGTTCCTTCCCAAATGAACTTTTTAGATGGTTTACACTCCAATGTGTGTGCTATTAGCAGGAGGCTCAATTAGAGCTAATGATGAATTCATTGTAGAGGCAAAAGAGGGGAAGGGGAAAAAAAAATCATGATTTTAATCTCTCAGACAAGCAATTAAGATGAAAATGTGGATGTTGATCAAAGGTCCCAGGGCAGACAGCTGAATCTGAAACTCATTAAACCCATGACAATCTTGGATTGCAATGAGCCACAAGTGCAGGCTTGGCTGCTCCTGCCTGGCATTTTGTCTGAGGCTCAGCAGAGCAGTGACAGGAGGGAGCTGCCTGGCTTTGGACTGCACATCTCCAGCCTTTTCCACAGAAATGCCAGAAGGGAATGTTGGTCAGTGTTTTCAAACACAGGCCTCTAAATTTAGCCCTGTTCCATCTGTCTTTCCCCCCTCTGGCTGTGCTCCAGGAAAGCACTTAGGGCTTTCCCATTAACTTTCAAACACATCCAGGTTGATTAGTCACTTGGCCAGAGGAGCTGAGCTCAGATGCTCCCAGCCAAGCACGCACACGAGGTGACATGCTGGCCCTGGCCTTGTCCCCTCCTGCTTCCCTCTCCTCTCCTGCCTTGCCAGCAGCACAACACTCAGGCACAAAGCACATTTCAGGCCTCTCCTAGAAGCATCAAGCTTGGCAAAGATCTCTGAGCTCATCAAGCTATCAGCATCATGTTCCTCAGCATCACATCCACACCTCCTCCAGGGATGGGCACTCCATGCCTTTGGGCAGCCTGGGCCAGGATGCTCCAGGAGAGTCTTAGTGCCCTGGGCAGCTGTTGGGATCAGTGTCCTGCTTGGCTCTAGGCCTCTCCAGGCTGATTCTCTGTGTCAAACAGCAGGATTAGGCAATTTTGGGGGTGGGGGTGTGAGTATTTCTAGCAAGAGAACAGAAGATGGCACGTGGAAACAGGCAAGCAGGATTCCCAGTGCCCTTTTCCACCATCTAACAGGAATCCTGCTGTTTTTCTTTGCAGGAGAAGCACAACCCTAAAGCCTTAGAGGAGTTGGCAGACTGATGGTGAGTTGTGAGCGTGGGAGTTGTTGTTCAGGATTCTAGATGAGCTCCAGAGGTGCCTTCCAACCCAAACCATTCTATGCTCCTAAAGGGATCCAGGCTGCAGCTGAAGTGCCTGCTTTCTCCTCCCAAACCCTGCAGGCAGCATCTTCCCAAGCTCTGCTGATTGCACCACAACATTTTCCTCCACAGACACACAATCTCCCAACTTGAGAGTGAAAGCATCCTGGAAACTCAGAAAGAGAAGCTAACCTGTTCCTGGTCTTCAGGTTTCTTTTCCTTCTGACCTCCAGTTTTCCCTGGAACATTACATCCAAATGGTTAATTCCTCCTTAAAGCAAGTGCCTGGGGCTCCCACCAGGCTCCATCTGCAGCTCCCTCTCCCTCCAGATCATTTCTGAGCTCCACACCAGCATCTGAATGGCATATTTGCTGTTAAAGCTTCCCTTGTGCCTGCATCCTGGGGAGGAAAACATCATTCCCAAAAGGTGTATCAGGAAAGAACCAAACACCATCTTCTGAGTGCTTGCTGACAGTGATCATTTGTGCACACCCCAAGTATTCCTATAAACCACAACAATTAGGAGAGAAAGGGGAAAAACAAAGAGGTTTGATGTTCTGGGGGAAGGGTTGGGCAAACTCTTTGCTCCCCAAAGCAGCTCAGAGCTAACAGTGCCACCTGAGGCCTGGCTCCCTGCTGGAATAGCCCAGCTCTAGTGCCCATGGCACATCCTGGAGAGTGCAAGGAAGGATGGAATCTGCTCCTCTCTGCCCTCTCTCTCCCACACTTTGTGCAGCTCTTGAACTCTGCAAAGAACACAGGTTCTGTTATCTTTTCATTTCCATGGCATCTGCCCCTCCTCCTGCCTGCCTGGGATCCTCCTGTGATGTCTGGCAGACAAAAGGCAGCCTGCACTCTGCTTCCATGCTCTCTTTGCACAAAAGCACCACTGTAGCAATTAGCCCAAGCTATGCTGCTGGTGGCAGCCTTGTTTTTCCAGGGGGGGGGGGGGGGG
>VWZO01021524.1:7907-157433 GCA_013396975.1 Bucco capensis | reverse complement strand
AAATATATATAATATATAAAATATATATAAAATATATTATATATTATTATATATAATTATATATTATTGTATATAATAATTTATATATATATATAACATTTATATATATATATAATTATTATACATAAAGTTATTCTTACAGTTACTAACTGGTCTTTAACTATTTGTCCCCTCCTTGTGGTCCTACTGGATATCTGTACTGCTGCAGCTAAGTGCACAACTGCTCCAGCAATTATTATGGCAACTTCTGGTTGTCCTTACCCAGCTAGTGGGCTTGGAAGGTTTAAAGAACAGAAGAGCTGGAAGAAACTCTCCACAATACAATTACAGGTGGGCCTTGTCGTTGTGTAAAATCACAGTTCCTGGCCTTTAACATGCTATTGCCCTATCACTAAAAAAGTGTCAGAGTGATGTGTCCCATTGACCATCAATGCCAATTTTGTGGTTGACATCCATTTGGGAAATGACTTCTCCCATACCATTATCAGATGTGACAGAGAATTTATCAAACCCTTTCAGTGCACCTTCTTTATGAGTTATCTTGTTCTCAAGTTATTAGGACTATGAGGGCTGTCATGGTAGGTTAAGGTTGAGGGTCCCCCTGTGTTTGGTTCTGTGATACACCAGAGGCCACCTGAGCATATAGGCCCTGTGAGATGCCTCTGCCAATATCTCGTAAGATGGCCACAGTCCTGATCTAACTAAACAAGAATAAATCGCATTTTGTGTTTGCAAATATAAGTTAAATTTCCAGTTAATTTCAATCACATTTCTGGCAAATAACCAAACTAATACGGGAAAATATTATTAATTCTATCCTTATATTTATTGTAATAGCTTTTATAAAACTCAGCCACAAATAAATTATAAACATCAGTGCTTTGGAAAACAGTTAAATGCAGCAATTTTCCTCTTTATTTTTAAGAATATTTCAATACACTTTTGTTAGTTATTCCCTGGCTAAAAATTCTAATGTTCTCTCCATCGTTTGTTTTTTCATAAGGATATTGCCATTGTTAAGTCTCCTCCCCTTTACTGGAAAAAACATTTCATTTTTCCCTCTCTTCAAACATCCTAGTTTGCAGATGAGCAGGATACAGAAAAGGGCACACCTACTTACTGAATCTAAACATGCCAGAGTTATCATGACATCTTCAAAGTGCTCCTCTTCCTTCCACTCTGCCCCCCACCCTTGTTGCCACATACATATCACAATTGCTTTTGATGTCAGTGTGTCTGGATTCCTGGTTCTAGTGTCAACCATCATCTAGTATACTTGAAAGAAAATTGAAAGAGGAAGAACAAGTCAGACTAGACCTATGTTTGGTTGTAGGAAGCATTCAGAATATGAATCATTTTAGACAAGGGAATAATTGGATTAAAAACAGGGGGGTTTAAGCCATTTGTCTTAAGAAACTGTGAAACTACTTTACAAGACAAAGGGCTAAGAGCCAAATCTAGATCCATGGTTTTGTATACATAGCATAACTTGGTACTTTGAGCTATGCTAGAAATTAGGATACATCAATGGGTACTCTAATCAGGTATCAGCCATGCTGAAACCCAGGAGGTATCCTGCACTCTGCTTGCTTTCCTCCGTGTCTCTATTTATGTGCCATAGTTGATGTGCTCAGTGTGATGGGTGGTGAGAAGGTCTCTGGATCATCTTCCACAGATCTCTCACACACACTTATTGAACCAATGTAACAAGTCTATATTCATAGTGATATTTTGGATACAGCCCCACACCTGTACCAGTGAATTTCCTGTTATAATCTGCTTCTAAGCACACACAAGATTGATAGCATTTTGGCACAGCTGAGCAACCTAGCATCTATCTCATGTTTATACAATAGTGAGATTTTAATTTATACCTGTTTTCCAAGAATTCCAGTCTTGCAAGCAGATACTGTGCACACAAAACACTTCTAAGACACAAACTCCATGAAGAATCACAGTAATATTGACCATGTTCTTCCTAAAATTAAAAACCAGAATATTTTCTATTATCTATATTGTGGCCCATGAATCAAGCACTGGCGTAATCCCATATCTTATTAATAAAAAGTGGTTGAGCAGTCCCAGCAGAACAGAGCTGAAGCCAGGACACCCTCCTTCCACAAATTTCTCACAGGAATTCAGAATCAGGGACCTGGTTGACACACCATTACCTCATGGACTTTTTATTTCATCACAGAATCACAGAATTGTTGAGATTGGAAGCAATTCTGGAGGTCATATGGTCCACTTCTCCTGCTCAAGCAAGGCCACCTACAGCCACTTGCCCAGGACCGTGTCCAGGTGGCTTTTAAAGATTTCCAACAAGGGAGACTCCACAACAACTATGGGCAAGCTGTTCCAGTGCCCAGTCACCCACATAGTAAAAAAGTGTTTCCAGGTGTCTCAGTTTGTGCCATTACCTTCTTACCTTCATCTTCGTGCAATGATTCAGCTTTGAAAGCAAGTGAACAGTGTCCTTTCCATCTTTATTTTGATATTTATTATATCAAATTGCATTTATGGATTCAAAGCTCTTTGTAAAAAGAAGGCCCTGAAAGCCATAGCTCCCACTTTCTCACTATTTCATGAGAGCTGTGTCCTGCCTCCAGCCACATGACAAACTGAACCCTACTTTGTCTGTATGCTCAGGGGAGCATAGGCATCTATCATATCCAGCTGAGTTTCTCATCATTTCATGCAGATATCTAAGACGTTTTGAGATATATAAGAGCTTACAGTCCACAGGAGTCACTTAGGTACCACAATTGGTAGGCTCAGTATAACTGTGCATGTTTTCTTTGGCCTATGAATTGATCAAAGAATGCATGAATATAAGACAGACATTCCTTGACAGTATCAAATGGCAAAAAGTACCTTATAAAATAAATGTTAATAGTATCTAGTCAACATAGCATGTTTTAAACACTATCTTACTTTATTGGAGTGTAACAAAGATTAGAAGACATGAAGACAACTAGCAATTATATTAATAACTTTGTTTATTGCTTACTGAGTTACTTTAGTCATCCTGAATGAGACTGAATGACTAGTTTGACAAGTCTCTCTGAAGAATGGTACTTAACATTTAACAGAAGCACTATTAGCTTGCCCTTTAATACCCCCTGTACTTCAAACGCGACAGCAGTTCAGCATTTAGCCTCCTCTGCACTCAATCTAAATCCCATTATAGTCAATGCAACTCTCTCCCACTTTAATGGGATTTAAATCAAGTCTTTAATCCTCAGTGACTGTGTCACTGAGAAAGAAAATTATGAATGTGCATTTGTGATGTAGATACTGCTGCAATGGGAGGTGAACAGTTGTAATCAGTGCAAGTTGCTGTGAAAAAATGCATCTTTATGTATCTTCCTTATTGATGAGAGCATAAGATTTTGCATCCTTTAAGAAAAGATAAAGCAAAATAGATATTTAACATATAAAATCTTGAAGCCCTTGACTGACAAGGGATTCCCTCTGAAGAGATTCATCTACCTTAATGAACTTGCCTAAAAACTGGAAGCTAATCCTTCAGATTCCCTTTGTAGTAAAAGTCACCTCCAGAGGGCAATTCATCTTGTCTGGTTTAGATGTATACTTTCATCTGATATGAACTGAACAGCCTTTTTCTGATGCTTATTTCTCACCATTTATCATAATGGGAAGTTTGAATGGATAACTCAACTTAGTCATCTAATTTTTAGCAATCTATAATTAAGACAGATATATCTCACCCATTACTGGATTTTTTGAAAACTGTAAGATGTAACCTTTAAGCCAGGAAAAGAGGTATTTCACATCTGCTGTGCTGGTGTAGGATATAATATTTTATTTTAAATCAACTGTTCTTATATACATATTTTGAATTATGGAGATAACAGCCTTTGTTAGGTTGGTGCTATAATTTATCATCCTTACTATTAAACATATTATCCCAGCTCTGGTAGAACTTCATCACTTCTTTAGTGTCTGATGCAAATCCTCTCTAATTTTGTAGTTCATAGCACATGCATTCCTACAGGGAATTATTATAAACCTGTTTCTCTCTGCTAAAAAGATTTTGTGAGTTTGCTTTGCTGGCAGAGCTATTTTAGCAAAACAAGATACTAGAGTTTTTCCACCAGTCTATCTACCATGCCTACTTTAATGGCTCTAGCTAAGCCAAAATTAAAGCTGCTTTTTGTGTGGATGGCTATATGAGTTTAGGGTGTGTGACTTCTTCTCCAGCTCAGTGGAGATGTCATACTGACAGAAAAACTTTCTATCATAGATTAGATCCACACATAAGATTTTGTCCACAGAGCCTTACTAATGAAGCTATGCTAAAGGAAAAAAAACGACCAAATAAAGAAATCTTAATCTCAACACAGCTTTCAGCAAGAATTAGTTTTGGGGATAAAACTTATCAATCTCCACTAGCAGACACACTATTATTCTCTTTTTACACATTTACACAGTTCTACACTAACTGATTTCTATGCATTTTGTTATTACAGAAGTGCCATCCCCCAAATCAGTCCCTTGTTGCTATCACAGTGCTGAAAAAAAAAGTGCTTAACACCTGTTTGAGTGTTTATCACCTAGTTTGAAATATGAGCTGCATGAATGATCTTTCCTTCTCACTATTTAGCTGTTAATTCTCCCTGTAATTGCAAACTATGACTACTATAAGAAATCACTATTATGAGAGTTCGATTGTGGGCTATGTGATGAGGTTGTTTTGTTATATATAATGTAATCATCAGACCATGAATTATTTGTTCATTTTCTGTCTTTTACTTGAGAGAAAACAAAAATTAAGATACACTTGCATAGAGGGAGGTAAATTTTTTGTGGACTTTTCCAAAAGTATTAAAAAAATATGCCTAGATTAAATTCCCACTTGTAAATGAAACAATGCAATACATGTAGAAATACAGGAAATGAGATAAACCTTTGAGTCACACAGAAAGCACATAGCTGTATCTGAGCAAGAGTATTTGTCAAGCCACTGAGTTTTACATATAGGACTTAGATTAATGGATATGATTTAAGCTATGGGAATAGTTATGGTGACATAGAAATCACAGAAATGTGAAAAATGAACAAATTTACTGATAGGAAAAAGTCTTTTATATAACTCAGAAAAAAAAAAAAGAGTTTTACGTGATTGAAAGGCTCTAAGATCTTTGTAGTAAAATCATGATCAAGCAAACCACCCCTGGGGAGANCTTTGTAGTAAAATCATGATCAAGCAAACCACCCCTGGGGAGAAAAAAAAAAAAAAGAAAAAAGTACAAGAAACACGCATGAAGAGTGAAGTAAAGAAAATTCAAAATCAGGAGTCAATTTTTAATTTGTGGGACCACTCCAGTGCTTACATCTCATGGCTACCCAAAGAGCAGATGTAACCACAGCACTAGCACTAAGTTGCTTGTGCCTTGTCATTACAATGCTTTCTTTTGTCTGATGGCTGCAAATGTTTGACAGTCATTAGAAAGTCATCCAAGGAAATACTTCCTTTCCATGTACAAGATCCTTGTCTTGGATTTTTAACACTGAGCTTTCTCAGTCATTCAGCTATCATTAACAAAAGAATAGTTTCTTACAGCCTGCCCCTGCCCTTAAGGGTCTTTTATAAGAGGACAGAAGCTCTTTGTTGTCATCCCTTCACACGTTATTAACAGAGGTTTAACAGAAAGAAGAGGGGCTTGTTACATGCCTGCTGCAATTTGTCTTTTTTTTCAGTTCATTCAGATCTTCATCATGTCCAACCAGAAGATGGATTAACCCAGATCCAGAATGACTGTTTCCATACAAAACAGAAAATGAATTTGAAAAAGGCAGACAGAATAATCTCCCCCTGCAAAGAAACAAATCACCTAACGAGACAGTGAATATTCCTGCATGCCAAACAACATTTATATAAAACAAAATGCTGTTCAACAAGTGGAAGTAAACCCCATTAATATGCAGATATATTATCTTGATAATTTAATATGATCATCATTTGGCCTAGTTGATGTTTTTACTTTTTGCTTCTGCTGCCTAATTATTTCCATGTTACCTATGCACATCCTCTGCTGAGCACCCCAGTTGTCCTGCACAAAGCACTAACTGACAGTGATTGCTTCTAATCCTGTTGAATTTGGGTTTGCACTCTGGTATCTGTGATGAGGCTGTCGGTGTAAAATAGAACTGCTGTAGTGGTGACAGCAAAGTCAGGCTGACTCAACTCTAACTGAGCCTCAGCTTCCTCATTTCTGCCTTTGGCAGGGTCCATGCACCCACAATAACTTGCTACTTTTTGCAATCCTAGCAATGCTTTTGATGAATTTGGGACCATGTCCAGTATGAATCATAGGGTGTGGTCTACATCCAGTGATGGATAGCTATCCAGCACTGCTGCTCAGGGCAGGAAGTTGTAGATCTTTCCATTATGGTCCAATGAGTCACTTAGCTTTCTGTGAAAATTTCTATTGGCTCAGAATTTCACGAAGGGATGATGAAAACCAAAGAGAGACATACATAAAAAAGGGAGTTTGCAACATAGGGGTCAGTGATGCACAGGATGCTGATGTACCAAGAACTTCTGTGACTTCTTGAAATTCAAGAGCTTTCAGCTGAAGAAATTTTGGCTGTGTCTGAAGATGAAGCTCAAAGTTAACATAGCTTAAGTGCAGCTTATCCAGGAAATAGCATCTAATCTATATTTTTATTAGAGTGCTGTTTACATGTTCCAGTTCATTTGGTAACATAATTAATTCCTGAAAAGTCTCATCTCCTATCACTTCTTCCCACTCTCCATTGTAGTTCTTCAGCCCAATCTGTGCTCAAGAAACATCACAGGTATGTGCCAAGTTTCTACAATGATCTAGGTTTGAAAAAAAAAAAAAAACAACAAAGAAAGGGACCTCTATCCCCTGCTAAACATAGCTATTCTGGCTTTGGAAAAAGCTGATGTGGGAGAGCAAGCAGCTGTGGGTGAACAGGAACCTTTCAAAACAATTTCAGCACTGCAAAAAGAAACCTGTAATGTTTAATTATGATTAAAGAAAAATACAAGCATATGTGTGTACAGGAAGCACTCAAATCTTCTGTATCAAGAACAGTGCAAGCCTACTGGTCTAGTACATAAGGAGCAAGTAGGTAAGGGGATGCTCTCTCCCTACAGGTAAAATTCTTCCACATATCTGATAGGTTTGAGTGACCTCCTCAATTCAAGGACTGTAGGTCTCAGAGCTGGCACAAGTTGGGGCATGCATGTGCAGTTCAAGACATTTGTAAACAGCCTGGCAAAGAAAGCCAGTGTAATTTGGCAATGGTTTACATGTTGTATGCTCAACAGTGGACTTTCATGTGAGGATAGATGGGATGAAGACTGGATTACAAAAACAGCATTTGAAACATTACACATATGTGATCACATCAAGTATAAACAGAAATCAGTCTGAAAAACTTGCTATCCCACCTATACTGATATAAAGTTGAATGCATTTGCACATGGAAGTAATGCTATATAATTCAATAACTGCATTTGTTATCAGGGTTAAAATATGTGATAAGGATTAAAATATGGCTCAAATATAACTTCAGTGTTGGTAACCAAGCTATGACAAGTACAGACACAGGTTACAATTATCTTAAGCAGTGGCCTAACCGGGTGCTAAAATACCTTACGGCTGCTACACAGACAGGGTTTTGACACCATTCTCCCACGTCCAGTTCAACCCCACCCCCCCCAGCTTTCCCACAGCTGCACACAATGCCCAGCAGTGCACCACCAATGCTGGAAAGCTCACAAGCAAATTTATTTGAATGCTTAACTATTAACAGTTGCAAATCCCACAAGACGCTGATTATATCCTCTTTGTATCAGCAATATTTACTATGTGGGAAAGTACAAGTAATCCAAATGTATATTTCTGCTGCTGAAAATAAAATATTACCAGATCTCTGAAAATATCACAGGCTCCAGTAACATCGACAGTACCCTATTGTTGGTTACAGTTGCAAGTAACACACATCCCATTCACTTGACTGCTTGAGCACTAAGGGATGTATTCTCTTCCTCATTCTGCTTCCCCTCCACTCAGCTGTTAAAATGACAAAAGGAGGCCAACTGTGGGCATTTTGTGGAGTATAAAGCTAATGCCTTCACATGATCTTAGAAAAGCAGTTGCTCAGCTGCTTCAGAGCAACCAAGCAATATCGAGATACAAGTTGGACTAAAAGATTAGCATCAACTTACATCAGCACTTTGTCTATGCTGCTTCCTGACCATGAAAACAAATGGAACTGAAGAGCTAGATACTGATGGAAACCTCTTCCTCAGATACCTTACTTGGATTAGGAGTCACAAGCAGTTTGAGTAGCTGGTCACCCCAAATACAGATATTTTGGGTGTTAGCTGGGGAAAAGAGGTTCAAAGTTAAGCAGGACTTGATCAAAGCAGTGATGAGTTCTGGTGGAAAAAGGTCTACCTGATGTTCAGCAGCAGGGAGAACAAATTTTCTGAAATGAAATCTGTGTAAAGTACTTATTTCAGAAACAAGGAGTATATGCAATATAGTCATTATGGCAGTAACCCTGAAACACCCTTAAGTACACACTAAAATAAATAGTCTATCATTAATGAAAGAAACATTCATAGTGCAATAGATGTCAAAAAAAAAAATCTTATCCAGAATAAGAGTAAAACAGATAAAGACAGTTACCTCTGTAGCATCATTCACTACACAGGACTCTTAGACAATCTGAGACCCTGAGCAATGATCCTGTAGCTAATAAGAAAGTTGCAGCATTTATTCTTCCCTGTACTGGTGTCTAAACCAGAATTGCACAGTGAAGGGAGAGGAAGTCTTCTGATGCACAAGAACTTTGCAGTAGTACCAGGAACAGATAACCAAACCCTCGGTCCTCTTCAGCCTCAAGGAATCTTCAGGCAGTGCCACCACCACCTTTTTCCTTGTCTTTTCAAGTGAAAATAGTGCTCTCCATGTGTGTTAACCAGTTTTATAAGTGCAAATAAGCCCTGATCAGACAAAACCTCTGGAGTTTAGGTTTTCACAGGTCTAGAGTGGGAAAGTTCTGAGGATACATGGGATCCTACATTTTCAGTGCTTGAGGAACTCTGCACTGCAACTCTAACAGAATTAAATGTTTTCAAGGGCTCTCAGCTCTGTATTGTAGGCATCCTTAATTTCTGTTTTGAATCGTCATAAAAACTCAACCTAAATCCAGCTGAATAAATCTCAAAACCCAGCGTGAACATTCCATTTTGCACTGAGAGTGCCTTTCTGAAATTGAGCATAATCCCAAACTATACCTGTTCTCAGAGTGCATTAAGCAAAATTGCACAAATAATATTGCTATTGCAGAGAAGGTGGTACATGTGATAACCTCAGGCATGTTCTGAATGTCTGAATCTATGTTCCCTGAATATATCTGAATAAATCCAGAACATATGGCCTGGACAACAGTCTGTTCACAGTGAACAATATCTAGCTGAGAGTCCATTTAAATATCTTAGTGATGTCAACTGGGTAATCATAAAGAACTATTCATATACAAGATGTATGTGTGAAGCACAAGCATTCTCTCTACAGAAAAAAAATCATCTCATTAAAAACTCTGCTGCATTTCTTCTAAAAGCAGAAGCAGATCATCATCACCAGGCAGAGTGTTCACGTCTGAACTCAGAAGGCAAAGCAGGAAAAAGAAGGAAAAACAACAGCAACAACCTCCCTCTTATACTTTAGGAAATGCTTGTTTGGAAGAGTTGCATGAGAATGTACAGACTTAATGTTTTTGGTTTCTTATCAGGCTGGACCAAGCTCAAACCAATGACCTCAAGGTTAAAAGCCCTACATGTGTTTTCCATGTTCCTAAACAATCCAACACTTCCTACTAATAAAATATCTTATTTGGAAGTCCACACCACTACATTACATATAGTTTGTAAAAACAATGAAGTCTAGACAACCAACTGACAATCAGACCATCAAGTCTCTATTCTCTCAAGCAGAGGACATGAAGAAAACGAATCTGATGCCCAGCTGCCCTAAAGTCTGAGGTAGTGAAGTGATACCTGGCAAGAGCAGATAAGGGCCTGGTATTTGGTGCTTAAGACTTTGCATGTTTTAAGGATAGATAATTAATTAGGTATGTACATGGAAGATGTTCCAGAATATCTATTCATGGATGAGCTATGAACCTCTTAAATTATCATGTCACTTACCTTTTGAATATTTCAGTTTTTACTCTGGGAAATGGAAATGAATCTCATCCATTGAAGGTTTAATGAATGGCAAGCAGACACAATTCTGTAGGTGTGTTTCTAGCTTGACAGCTACCCCAAATTGTGCCAAAACACAGCTCATCAGAGAAGCACACAATGCCTCTGCTCAGACATAGGTAAGAAAGGGCAGTAGCTGCTGGAGGCCCAAAGGGAGGCACCTGGATAATGTCATGGTGCCTTCTTTCTTCAACTCTCCACTTAATAGGAAACATATAAAATTTCACTCTTCCTGAAAGGAAGACGAAAAGAACATAGTGGAAAGCTTGTACAGAAAGAACTGGCATTGCAGCATGACAAGGAAGCCAAGTCCTGGAAACAACACTTATTTCTAGAAAAGTTTATATTCAGACGACTTCTTGTCACAAAGCTGGCATTCCTGTTTCTGTGATATAAGAACTCTCTAACAGTTCAGAAGTTTGACAGAAAGGATGTTTCTCCTTTATCTCCATTTAGGAGCTACCTGAGGCTATTATTTTATTTCTGAGCAGGATACACAACAAGTATTTCTTTATTTCCTTTTTTTTTTTTTTTTTCCCCTAGAGGTCAGCAATTGTGTGAGAGAAAAGGATGAAACAGTTGAGACAACAAAAACATATGGCATACAGCCTGGATGTATACTTTATATTTCCATCCACGTGTCTTCCTTCGCATTTGTTTCAAATTTCTGAGCATCCGGTATTTCTAGCCTAGAAAGGGACAGGGGACTGTTAGGAGAAACCTGACCTGGGTCAGTTGATGGTATTTCATTGGAGTCCTAAGTATGATCCAGATAGACAGTCTGTTCTCAGTAGATGTAATTTAGACAAAGGATATAAAGAAGTGAGTTACTATTGTCCACAACAGCCCACAGATTCAATTCAGTGTAGCATGGAAAAGTACATTGAAGAATAACTACACCTTGTAACAAAGTAGACATTTCAGAGCTAGGCACTTTAAAAAGGTTAAAAAATAAATTGTCCTTTTGCAACTCTTCTCCATGTAGCCACACAAAGAATTCAGACCATTTTGTTCTATCAATTAGCTTGACAATTCTACTAGTTATATTATGAAAAAAGTCTTCTTTGCATTATTTTCTGCATACCTGAATTCATCCTATACTAGTCACTCCTCAAAGCATATACTGCATCTGAATATTTCAGTATTTCCACTTCAGTGAAATTTTTCCTTTACTAACTCAGTTGTCTGTGTTTGGCTGTAAACCCTGCATATATTAATACTGAATATAGGTTAGATCAAAATGATGTTTAATTACCTAAAGTGTTACTTTATTAGAAAGAAAGGTAGTTCAATATATAGGAAAATGAATGTGTAATTACTAAGGTGTTATAATGACAAATAAGTTGAGAGAATGCTATTAATATTAAAGGGACATATTCCAAAAGACACTAGTTGAAAGAGCTCTGTGTCATTAACTTTATAGGGAGCCCTTCCAAAAAATTCAAGTTGAAAGAACTCGTGCAATTAATATTATTGGGAGTCATTCAAAAAAACCCAGTAGTTGAAAGAGCTTCTTGTAGAATGATTTATTTGTTGGTTTAAGCAGATACATTAACTCTTCTGATATTAGCTGCTAGATTTTGACAGTAATTTACTGTACTAATGGCTTTTATAAAGGGAGCATGGGTATCCTGGACTGATACTCACTAAACGTTGAAGTTAACTACTTGAAATCAGAAAAGTGTTTTCCTGTCTTTTCCAAGCCCTCCTTTAGATATTTTTTTTAATGTCATAAACACAAACATTTATTTTCCTGATCCTTCATAGCTTTATTCTTTTCTATTCCCTCTTTCTTGTATTTATCACTGACATGAGTTTTTACTATTACTTTTTCATCAGAAGTGCTCTTTTTCTGCCAGGACAGATCATGCCCCTGCAGACAAAAATTCTCAAAATTTTTAGTTTATTGGCTAGTCCTTCTACACTGATAGTAGCTTGAAATACTGACTTGTCTTCCTCCAAAAATGTGTCTGCATGACTCTCCTACACATGTGCTCTCTGTGTACTGCTCTGTGAATCTAATACCAGGAAATTTTCCTCAGTCTCTTATACGGTGAGGGAGATAGCTTGCATATTTGCTATGCTGGATAATACTGTGTCATAGCTCTGTTCTATTTCCACATCTTTTCATACCCCTCTCTCAGCTCTTATCTCAGATAATTTTGGAACAGGGTCTGTGTTTTCTGTCCCTTCTAAAAGAGCACTGAATATAGAGGAGTCTTGGTCATTGTAGAATTCCAAATAACATTGCACCTATACTGTTTCTTTGCTATGTGCCATGTTTCATACTCAGGTCTTAGTCCTTTGATCTTCCTGGCTACATACACAGTATTTATCATTTATCACCCAAGATCCCATTGTGAGGTGGTGCTGGACAGGCAGGAGTCTGAACAGCTCCATTGCAGAAAAACATTACAAGAATTGCAAGCATGAACCAGAAAAGAGTGCATGCCAAGGTTTTGCTCCTCCTGGAATCCGAGGGAAACTCTGAGTTACCTGGGAGGGAACTTTCTCTCTCCAAACTGGCTTGGGGTGGGCAGCCTCTCAGGGTCACTTGTTGTCTGCAGCAGAAAGGCCCTGCTTCTACAGGGCAGGAATGATCTCCCCACAAAGAACTTTGTATGTTCCCATATCTACCTTAAAGTTTTGGAGGTAGTTTGAGCATCCCAAGCTTAAAATATAATGCTGCCATCAGAGAGTACCTCCTTCATCAAAAACTGTCACTCAACAACAAAGACAGACTGTGGCTGCTTCCCTGACAAAGCAAGATAAAGGGTAACATCACAGTCAAAACAGGCATGTCTAGTAGCATATGAGATTTCGAGTTCTGTGTTGCCAGGGTCTACTCATTCTGTGCTACACGTGTTTGCTTCAATACATAGGGTGTGAAAAAACCTGAAATATTCTTCACAGTCAAAGGCATAACACTGCCACTAACATCAGCATCTTCAGCAATGGATAGATAATGTAGCAAATTCAAATAAGAGGTTAAGTGCCTGTCTCTGTCATATGGAGCAAGTAGAGAGTTTTATCAAAGTACATCAAGAGGCCTCTTCCAACTGAAATTGTTTTTCTATTCAGTAATTCTAACACCTGTTGGTGATGGAATATCACCACACTCAACTGCAGGAGAAAGAATCACTGAACTCAAAAGACCAATGTGGAGCCCGAATGAAATCATTGCTAGTGACTGTGATGGTACAATGTCAAGTTCTTCAAAGGCTGAACATACATTCTTTCTCTCTGTCTTCATTTACATACGTGATAAACAGAACATATATAACAGCATGAACTAACTTTCAAATTACTTTTTATAGAATCATAGAATGGTTTGGGTTGGAAGGGACCTTTTAAGGTTATCTAGTCTACCCCCCCTGCAGTGAGCAGAGACATCTTTAACTACATCTGGTTGCTCAGAGCCCCATCAAACTTGACCTTGAATGTTTCCATCTACCACCTCTCTTGGCAAGATGTTCCGGTATTTCATCACCCTCATTGTAAAAATGTTTAAAAAATATTTCAAAAAATAACAAAAGCAATTAGCAGAGGATGGTCCCATCAACTAGTTCAAGAGAGACTTTCAGATCCAGATGGAATTTGATTTAAAGACAGAGAAAAGGTCACCGTTGCACTCTTGCTTTCATAAGAAAAACCATAGAGGTCATATAAGGATTGAAAAACCTGAGAACCAGAAATGCTTTATACTGGCTCAGCTGAACAAAGATATTGAGGAAATTTTTGAGATGTGTTGTGTTTGCCAGAAGAACAAGCCAAGTCAAGCAAAAGAACCCTTATTGGTGGCACAGGAAAAAATGTTCCCCTAGAGCAACATAGGCTTAGATTTGTTTAGATTGGCCAATAAAATAAATGTATTTTTTTCTGGACTAAGCTTACTAAGAAGCAGTACTTTTTGACGTTTGGGTATAGGCAAGTTACTGCGAGCATGTTCTTGGTCATAATCCAACAGCGATGCTGAAGAAGTTTACTACAAATAAATTACAGGGTATAACAACTAAATGCAGGTTGCCACCTGTAGGCATTTATTTTAGTAGACAGGGAGAACGACAATGTTTTTACTGATGGTAGAAACTGAAATCAGTGTTTTGTGGAAGTATAAACACAGCTATATGCAATATGATCTGTTGGTGATGGAATTCTCAACAATCCCTTGACCTGAAGCACCATGCACATGATGGAAATCAATTATCAGAAAGCAAAGGAGATTGGAGAAAGCACAAAGTTGAATTAAAGGCATCATGTACTTTAATCATATGCCAATAGACCAAATTTCCTTAACTTCCTATCTTGTATTGATCACTAGCAAGTTGGTGTTGGGCCCTCCTTTTATATCTTGACACCTTTTTCATATTAAGTTTTTTTTTAATTTGCTTTTAGCACCAAGATTTTCCATTTTTACAGTCAGACTTTTCAAGTAGAGTTGAAATTCCAGCATGCTTTTCTCTATACATCACTCAACCCTCATTCTGTTCTGCCATGCTGGATAATCTATTGTTTTTCATTACTCCAAGTCAAACCTAAAGGGCCATCGTGCCACCCTGGAGCTATTTTGTGATGGTGAAATTGTCTTGATTTTGCTTCTTTGCTTCCTAAAAATGATTCTGTTTTCTCAGAGTCTTTTAATCAATGGTTCTTTCATCTGTAGCAGCATTATGAATAATGTAAAGTATTTCTGCAAGCTCTCTCTTTCCCAAATCCCATCTGCTGCTTGTTGCTTTAAAATCTCCAAGTATTCAAAGCATATGATAGCCACTACACTTTCCATTTTCTCATCTGGACATGCTTTGTCTGCATTATGTCCAGCACTTTGTCAGAAAGTGTCATGTAACATAAAATCTGAATGTAGAATAATAGTGCCAAGATTGATCAGGCATAGTTATGAATATCTAGGTGAAGAAACAGGCAGAAACACAAATATCTGATGTTTATCTGTAGTCAATGGAGAGAAGTAAGCATTTCAGAATGACTGAACTACGTTCCTGATATATAGTTCCCTCTATTGACTGGAAACACCTTCTTATAGTGATTAAACCGTCTGTGCCCTAGTGCAGTTCAGATGAATCTGCTGGCGACTGATAAACTGGTTTGCATTTCCACCAGCAAACTGATCATCTTGACAGATTTAGGTAAACCACTTGAGTCAGTGATTCACACCTGGTTTGAAGAACTGAATGGGCTAAGAAATACAGATGAGAACCTGCACTGTATTTAAACTAAAAGTCTAGTTTTCTCAGTGCTATTGCAGTTTGCTCAACGTATTAGCAGTCATGCACAAGACAGCTACCTTCCAAAAGCTGGAAGGGTTTTTCTTTCTACCCTTTATGTTTTAAGTCTAAATTTGGCCAGTTGCCTTTGTTGTCTTTTGAGTTTGCATTGTATAACTTAGCCACTGTTTCATAAAAAATTCTTAAAACTAATAAAAATAAATATTACTCAAGAAAGATTAGAAGACATCGAAGAAATGAAAATAAGCATTAAGTTATCTCCATCAGTGAATTTCCTGTCTTCCTGTGTCTGTCTCACAAACTCTAGTCTAGTTACATCCAGTAGTGCTTTGCAATATGTATGTATGGCTAGGCTTCGCGAACGAAGATCCAGGGAGGGCTCCATCCACGCTCCTCATCAGCGCCTTTTCCAAGCACGCTGATAAAAAGAGGATAGCAGATAGCACCCTCAAGCCTGCGCAATGGATTTTTTTTAGGTGAGACACAGCATGCGCAGAGCTGGACCCACCCTTTAGTCCTAAGCTTCATCTGCCAGGGCCTAGCAAGCTTGGACGCTGGCAGCGAGGTCCTTAGGACATAGGTTTTATTAGAGTGTCCTTCTCTTAGATGGAAGGCCTCACAGGGCTAAACGAGCTCCATCTGCCCGGGTTTGGAATCAGAGTTGTCCTTCTCCTAGGATGACTGCGAGAAGGCTAATGAGCTCATCCTACCCATGCTTTGCAATATATATAGAAGACATTGGAAATGCAGAACACATTGCTTGTACTGAACAAAAATAGTCTAGTATGGCACTGCAGACCTGTAGGTCTTCTAATTCCTTCACTTTTCTATTACAGACACAAGACCCAGATCCAACAGTGAGTTTCCCTAGTCCAAACCCTGTGCCCAGAACAGGTATAGCAGTTCAAGCATTTTGAACAATGCCCACCAAGAGCAGGCAGCAGGCCATCCAAAAGACTCCCCAGATTCCCAAGGGCACTCTTGTAAACCACTTTCTTCACCTGCAACTGAACTTTAAAGAGTTGAGCTCAGCAGAGCTGTGAGTGCTGTGCTTTGGCCAAGCATTAGGTCCTCCCTTACAGAATCCCTATTCAGCAAACTAAGTGGCTGTGTTTTGCTCTAGCTAAATTTCCCAGGTGGTCTTTTCAGTGCATCCCCACCCAGTGAGCTTTAAGTGCCACAGCTTAACAGAACAAAAAAAGGCACTGCTCTGGCTAGATCATTGCTCCAAAATCAAACAAACTGACAATCCCCTCGAAAACAAAGTATCTCCTTTGATTTTGTGGGGGTCAGATTAGACCTGAGGCACAAAAGTCAAAAACATTTCCACAACAATTTACCATTGTTTGACAGTCTTTCAAGGGCAAATGAGACCAAATAAAACCCTTAGTAAGCAAAGTGAATAATAAATTACCATTTAATTTAAAGAATATTTTCCAACTGATGGAGTTGTATTCCTCAACCAACAAACAACATATCCATCCATACCTGAATTAAGGATTGCACCTGAATATATATTTCCTCAACCCAAATTTTATCAGTCAAGTCAGAGTAATTCTTGTTGGAAAGGGATGTAACAAGAAGCAGCATGAACACAGGGATGTGAAATGTTATAGGAGTTTTAGAATAGTTTACAACAGGTTTTGCATTAAATTATTTAATATTCAGGAGGGAGTCTGTTTAAAGGGAGACGGTGGAAACAGCCCCACTGCATAAGGTAGCCATAGAGCCAGAGTTTAGGAAAGGGAAGCACAGACCAGACAGGCACCTGCACTCCTCCCTGCTGCTCCATGCTACAACTTCCCTCCAGCTTTGGAAGAGCTAGAGAGCTGTGGTGGTGCTCAGGTGCTCCAAACCCAAGTCATCTGCACAAAAAAAGAGGAAAGAAAAGGGGGATTAAAAATAAAAGAGGAATGTGTGAGTCATTTTAAAAGTAAACCTCTTTCCCAAAGAAAGGGAAGAAAGCACACAGAATGAACTAGTGGAGTGTTGTGCAGTAAAGCACAAATGTAAAGATGCAAGAGAACTTGTACACAAACAATCCCAGAGTTACTGAAAAATCATTTGTGATAGCCAGTAAATGGGAAAGATACAGCTGGAAAAAATTAAAAATTAATTCCCTTTAATAAAATAAACATCCTCCAAAAATAATGAGTTGACAGGAGGGCAGACAAGGTTTATTAAGATTAAAACAGTAATAAAACAAAGAAGTCACTTCTGTATTTTTGATAGGAGTACTCCTTAAACTGGTAATAAGGAACTGCACACCACAATGTTTCTGCCTTTGTTTGTCTGCTGGTGGCATTCAGTACTGAGAAGCATTTGTTAGGTGCCTTAAAATATGTGTACACTTAGGCTGTTACTGCTCAGGAGCAAATGTGCTTCATTATAGCCAATTGGGTACCATCTGAGGATATTATTTCGGTTACAACATAGTTCATTTCACCCAGATATTTGACATGCTACTCCCTATCCTAAAGGAAATGTGGTTTATTTCACTACAAAAGATCTGCAGGCCTACATTGAGACAAATTTCACCATTTGCAGAACCCCTCCCATTGAGCTTGGGAGAATACTACAACCTCACAAACTCTTTAGTTTTATTTTCCCTACACTAGGAGTTTATTAATCCAAAGAGGAAGGAGATACGTATTTGAAGCATAAAGTGGTGAAGTATCCTATTATCTCAGAATCAAAACTTTAGAACTTGTGAGTGTTTATTCTCCCTCCCATCCTCTGCACAAACAAAACGCAGTGCAGTTTACCAGTGCTCTGGGGAGTATGTGTCATGCACAAAGCTTTAAAAGTTCCTGTTTATTCTGGGTGGACGTTTGAGATCTTGGGACACAGATCATAAAACTAGGACTGTTTTCTTTCATACTTTGCCAACAACAGATTGCTCACTCTTCTGTGGTAGCATGCATACATTTACACGTCAGCATTTGGATCATTTGAATAAAACACATCAATATAAGTTATAAGGAAGGTAAATGAGATTTGAGAGTCATAAATAGCTTATCTGACTGTAAATGATAATGGAAATCTACTTAAAAAGCAAGACTGTAAAGACCTCTTAAGAGCAAATCAATTCTAATTAAAGCATCCACAGACAGCTGCTTTTATTTTCTTTAAAAAAAATTCTTGTGCAGCACTAGTAGTCCTAGTCCTAGTTAAAAACAAAACAAAACAAAAAAACCCCAAATCAACAAAGCTTTGCAATATTACTGAGTCATATGTTAGTGTGACAACTCCCGTTTATCTTAACTGCTGCTTAAACATGAAATCTAAGAGGGAGGAAGCAGGAAGACAATTTAATGGTCAAGAATAGCTGGTGTGAAAGGAAGGGAGGGAGCTTTCCCCTTGAGCTGTGAAAAGATAACTTGCAAAGTCTTGGTCTTTCTTTCAAAATGCACTTAAAATCTGGAATGGTGATTTACTGAAGAGCCAGGTTTTGGTACTTAAAAGAAAATACTTATGCCAATCAATTTTTTGTTTGTTTGAAAAACAATAATCTGCTTTTGGTCCAAGAGTTTTTTCTTAGAAACAGGTTCCATAAAATGAACAAGAAGGTTGTAGGTAACCTGTGCATCTATTCAGAGTATATGAATCTTGCTTTATGGTATATTTTCTATAATGATTTTGAAATTACTTTCTATAGCTCACAATAGTATAAGAAGATAAGTTCAAACCTCTTGGAATTCAAGTAAATAAATAAATAAATAAAAAAGACTCCTGTTTCCAGTTCTGGGTTTTACAGTGGTTTTAGATAAATTTATTTATCATTTTATATACTCTTATTTCCTTCAGGGAAGTGGGAAGATGTTTTAGACAGCAGTGCAAATGTCCCATTTGTTTGGGGTTTTTTTCATGTTCAGTAAGACTAATTAGGAATAAAAATGACCCAGCTGTGCTGGGTTGTACATGCACAGTGATACATTTTCTCCCCACCATGTAAAAAAGCAACATAGACTGCACAAAGTGGAGCTAGTGTGAGTTAAAAAACATTGAGATGCTACAGCCCTTCTGATCTTTGCATCATTATGAGGGCCTAGCTTGTAGAAATCTGCAATCTTGCCACCACGTGGAATGAAGATTTAGAGCTATGTGCACTCACATATATGAAAGCCACAGGAACTACCCATGTCATCCTTTTTTCTATTACAGTAATGAAGTTATACAATGTTGTAGCACTTCCCCTCCAAAATTCATTTTCACAGCTCAAAATGAAGCCAGCATGTGAATGAACAAGCTGATATTTGCAAAAGGAAATTTAGGACTGCTAGAAAAATATTCTACAGTTATTTTTAGCGCTGAAAAAGCCATACACTAGTATAGTATGCATGCAAGAGAAGACTGAACACTTCCTGAGCATTGGATTTTGATTTACTTAGAGGCTTACAGGTAGACACTGTTTGACTGTGACCTCTGATGAGAATGCGGCTTTTCCAGAGGGCAGAGCACTTGGCACAAGCCTGAAAGTCATGAGACTTGCATGAGACTTGGACATTACCATGTGTCCCTTCGACCTCTTTTGTAAAATTGCAAGAACCACCACTGTTCTCCCTTGAATGGCTGCTAAAATGCTTAACTAATCACTGAGGCTCTCTCACAGCATGAGTATTTGTTGTCTGGGGCAGAAATACATAGAAAAAGAGGTATCTTAATGCAGAGTCTCAATCCCATCTTAGAAAAAGAAATTTTACTTTAAGGCTACTAAGACACTCAAGATCCTCAGAACAGTAGCTCCATTAAAGTCTGCTGAACTAATTGGATGTGTCTCAGTAAAAGATACGGTCCTCAGTTTTTAAGAAACAGCACTTTAAAAACTTTCAAGAATTGGAAATTAACACATGAGCTCTTTGGTTCTTACAGGTTCACAGCAGTCCATCCAGAGACTGCAATTAAGTGCTTCTTAATTACATATATATTGTAATTAATGTTAGGCAACTATTTTCATGCTTTCCTGAGCATAAGTGATACCAGTGTTGTTTAAGAGCTTTTTCAGCCAGGTTCCAAATGCAGTTATTCTTAAAAGAATCAAATAGGACTGTTTCTGGGACTTCAAAACAGAACATCATGACCCCTGCATGTAGTGAAACAATATCTACTCAATGTTCATTTCAAAGGGTACAAGCTCTCTGAAGTATTTTGGCAACTGTATTTTCTAGGTGTTCATTTCCCCAGCCTCTGGAGCGATTAAAAAGCCTTGCTCATCTGCAGCAGAAGTAATAATGTTTCTGCCAATATGCTGAAACAGCATTCAAAATACATCCTGAATAAATGTTCAAAAACATATCCTCAGGGTAGTTTCCCATGTTACTGGTGAATCTAGTTTGTGTGCCTCTGATAAAATGGTTTGAGCTACAGAAGTTTAATACTGCAAAGAATGTTTGAGGATGCTAGGACATGCCTTCTGACATACTCAGAGCAACTCATGATCCTCCTAATTTACCTATTCTTGCCACTGGTAAAATCTAGTAAAATCTATAGAGCTGGACACTTATTTTCTTCACTTTTCCAGTGACTGGCATTTGTAGTCCATTTCCAAACTTTCACCTCCTACCTTTCTTGGAAGGCCTGAGGATTTTTATAAATTTGTCTTTATTACTAATATGAGATACAGAACTCCCTCAACTACTTTTCCTAAATCATCAAGATGGTGGTCAATGACTTTTATGCTACTGACTTGAGAAGCAAGGTAAACATTTTTAGTAGTGGGAAGGGCCACGAGCAAAACAAAACTTTATCAGGGAAGTATTTTTATACCTTTCTTTCTCCTAAGCACTTCAGATCATGATTAGATGACTTCCTAGAGATCAGCTAAACACAGAGGTCAGTGGTGAGGTAAGTGGGCAAATTTGTAGTAAACAGGAAATATTTTAATCAGCATGGAATTATTAAAGAAAAGCAAGGTAAATGAACAATAGTAGAGTAGTGTTCATACTCTACTAAGCTTAAATACATATCAAAAGGTGAACAGGAGGACTCTACTGTCAGAGGTGCCCTTCCACAACCACCTCTGCAATTGTCACTACAGTGGTCTTGTGTGGTTTGTAAAGTCCTGCCCAGGAGGAGAGAGACTGAGCCAGTTATGAAAGATATCTCAGAGACTGAAGGCTCTAGGATGGTAGACAATGTAGGTATGGCTTTCATTTATCAAATTCTAATAGGAATCCCCTAAAAATCAAGAAATGATATTGCGCATTATGTCATTTTAGGTTGTAACATTCAGTCTGCATTCCTCTGCTTGTGGAACTTTTCGTTTTCAGAAACCAGAAGTTTCCTATGTCCTAACAGTGCCTGCTGCTGGTGGTGTCAGAACCATGGACAACAAAAAGAAAACCTTTTCAATTCCATTATTCTTTTGGCTGTTGAAACCTTTAACTGGTATTTTGGCTGAGATATAGCTCTGTTCAAAAGAGAGAACTGGGATCATGTTAGATGACAAACCAGTGATCAACAGCTCAATTACAGAAGGCCTGATTTGGATCCAGAAATGACTTTGCATCATTTCATGTAGTAAAATGTTCCCTCATTTCTTCCAGGACAAAGAAACTGCTGACATTTTTTTTTCTGAAAACTTTTCAAAACCAATGCATGCTGAAAACTGAGCACAACGTTTTTAAAGAGGTACTCCACAAAAGTATTTGCAAAATATTTGTAGATGAATGCATTTACTGGTGGCTATTAGTTTCCAGTTTTTATCTGCAGAGTAATAGAAAGAAACTCATTCATTTGCCATGTGGCTTTAAGTATAGCAAAAAAACCACTGAGGCAATTAACACTAGCGTTTAAAGCTGCAAATTTTCCCTTCCACGGTCTTCCCTCTTCTGGTTACATTTTGAAAGAATAATTACAACTCTTATAAGCTATGTCCAGAAAAATAACTCAGACAGAAACCGCAGTTCTGTCTGCTGATGTTAGTTACTAACATCTGCATAAAGGTTTACTATGCTGAGTACCTCCAGCAGCTGCAGCCACTTCCAGGAAAGCAGCAGTCAAAAAGGCTATTACAACAGATGCTTTTCAGAACCTCCTGGAGAACATAATCCTTTCTGTGATAATATACAGAGGCTGCATCTACATCTTGTACACATCTTGTACCTACATTTGTCATGACTGTGTTACAGTAACATATCTGGTGAATCTTCCAAGCGTATTTTTATAGAAATAAAGACAATAAAAGGAACTGTAGGTATTAAAGCTACACGGCAATTCCTGTATTTAAGAAGCATTTAATCTAAACCACAGAAATAGGTCCAGGAGAAAAACAAACCAACCAACCAACCCAAAGGAGCACAGTGTTTCCCTTAAATACCAGTATTCAAAGTTATGCAGCAACTTATATTTTCTTTCTGGACTGAAGTTTCTGGTAGGTCTCTTCTGTCCAGTTTAATAGGAGAGGTTGAGGGAACCTCATGGCAGTGGCACTCCTTTGGGAAACAAGTTGTGACATCCCAGAAACCAGGTCTTCAGGAACCACTGATACCTCTACAGAGGGTTGCTGTCTTAGAGGCTGTCTTTTAACGTTGATAGACCTTCCCAGTTCTTACAGGGCACATCTTTACTGCTACATAAGAGAGCCAGGAATTTAGGTTAAGCAGCAAGCCCATAAGTCATTCACAGTATTTAAATGTTACTTGATACCCTGGCTTCCTTTTGCACTGCTTCAGGTAACTCTCTCCAAGATAAATTTTGTTCCAGAGGGAGCTACCCCTCAGCTGCGTATTCATGAGCTGGTTTGTGCCATTTGGCTTTGAGGTCAGGAATTGGCTCATGGCCCCTTTTTAATTAGCAGCATAAACATAGCTTCAAGAACATATGTGGATGTCTAAATTTATTAGAGCATTTGTGGTTGTGAATCCCAAGTGAGCAGAGTCATTTCTGTTGCAGACTTAACTCAAGCACCTGAAGTCTAAAAAAAAGGGAAGAGTTTTAATTAGCATTTTTTATTAGTTAGCCCTAGTGGGAACACTCCTCTGAGGTGTTTCTCTAATTGCTAAGGGCAATTACAATGCTTCCTTATTGTACTTAAGATTTTGGACTACCTCATGGGAGGAGGAGAACGTCAAAGCCAGGCACTACATGCCTACCACGTAGGCAGCCACCTCCACAGTCACATTGCCTCTATGCTCCTGCATGGAGAGTTTTTCTTTTATGGGTTTTCACCAGGCTTAGACTTAATCTCTGCTCATGCAGTTTCTGCTGATGCAAATTCAGACGAAGAACAGAAGCTTCCTGGTTGGAACTGCTTAGAAGTGGTTAAGAGCCCAGGCAGGACAGAAGCTCACATGCTAGGAAAAAAAGTACCTCACAACATTTTACAGCATCAAACAACATAATCACATTCCCTTTTGTCTGCTCCTTTTCAAGTCATCACAGATACTATCAGTCTTGCTCTTTCTTTCCCTTTTAAGGGGTAAACACTAGCTCAGGGGTGACCATAGTCTTATGGTCTCTGACTCTCACAGTCCTTGTTCTCAGAACTAATACTTCTAGACCAGCTTCTGTGGTAAATCAAAAAAAAAAAAGAGGATGCCAAATAAAGTTGCCAGAGACATTTCTCTTTCAAGTACATACAATCTAGAACATATCTGAACTGCTCTGTAAAAGTGCACATGGTTTGTTTTGTTCAGTATTATGTTGATTTTTTTCCTTGCTTTTCAGACCCTGAAGCTCAAGGCAGGGACTCATTCTTGTTTTGATCCAGTTTTACCTCTTTACCAATGCCATTGGCACAGCATCTGAATGACAGGCCTGATTCTACAGTTACACTGCAATGAACATCAGAAAATAGAACAGTAATTTTGTTTACAGTCATTGGAAGACCACATACAATAATACTAAAGTGTCTGGTTTGCGATGGACAGTGCATGTATAAACAACATAGACCATCAGAACATTAAGTGTCCTAGCCCAGATGCTCTGGCTCACAAGTACACTTGTGAATCATCTTAATAATGTAATATAATAATAAATACAGATGAACCACAATTCTTTCAGGTTTTTAGCATCCTCTCTCCTTCCTTCAATCTTGACAGCTGGATTAGCAGCTAGCACATATAACAGTGGACACCAAAGGACACTAATATTTCCTCATTTTAGACAAAAAAATATTCTACTACCTGTATTTTGGTCATACCTACATCATCTTGTCTCTAGAACATCCCAGAAAAGTCCATCATTCCTTGAGATAAGAATCAGTAGGTATGAGATAAGGATGAAATATATAGTATCATTTATAGTGCTTTTAAGGTCTCTGGAGATCTTTTAAGATAGCTTTCTGTCTACAGCTCAAAGGAAACAGCATAGGGACAACAGTCTGACTCACAGTTGTGACTTTTCTATTAGATGTTCATGTAACAAAATGAAAAAGCAACGCCAGACCAAAATATGGCTTGTGAAGTAAAAAACTTACCAAGTTCCTGCCCCACTCTTACTGGTTCTCACTCCTTTTTGTGCTGGGATTTGAAGCTACTGAGGAAAATCAGATTGTTAGTCCACTTGACAGATTAATACCTACTAGGAAGTCTCCTTGTCTTCACGTGGGTACTATTCCCATTAATTAGCTGTATTTCTGACTACCATTCTCCCCTTTCCTTCCACTTGTGTTTGTCTTATTTTGTCCATGACATGAAGATATAAAACCTTCACCAGCCTACAGAATAAAGAACAAAACAAGCTGTAACTAGTTATTTCCTTATGAATGCCTAAACTTGCTACAGAGCAAGTTTTGAATTTGTTTTCAAATGTTAATTAGAAAGTTGTATTATTTCCATGCTTTTCTTCATTTCTCAACAGTTACTTATGTTCAATAGCATCAGGAATTATTTTCTTCACTGTAGTTCCTGTAAAACCTAAACAATAACTACATTATGCTAGGCTTTATGAGCCCATGGTAATTTTGTTAAAGACAAGATTGTTTAAGCAGAGACTCAATTAGGAAAGAACATAAAAATGAGCAGCCCTACAGAAAATGTTTGAGGAAGACAACCCAGGTTTTCTGATTTCTAGTTTACTATCCTGACTACTTGCTCCTATCTCAGAATAAGTTCCCCAATTTTCTTGCAGCTGGAAGAGCTTTATTCACATGACAAGGTGCGCAAACACAGCTCAGGTAACACCCTCACCTAGGCTGCCAGCTGCTTCAGACAAGACTTTTTGGTTTTATTGCATAAAATCCAACTTGCCTCTAGCCCACAGACACTACCACAGCACAAACATTCAATCCTGTTACACACATGAAGGCATGTCAGGGAGGATTTCTGTTGTATTGAAATTTTTAGAAAATGTATTAATTTTCACTGCTTTGTGATTTTGTCAGCATACTAACAGACGTCATAAGACAGTTTTTCCTGTATCTTAACTGCCCTATTGAACTTAGGAAAAGTTTCAAAATGGGGGACAAAACTGCAGTTTACTGCTTCACAAAGGATGAAAGGAATATGCGGGAGATGTACTTTATACATTCTCTTCAAGGAGATGCCCTGCTTTTATGTAAACTGCCTTTCATCTTATCATATAGTGTTCACAGTGGAGGATATAAAGTAGACAGGATATTGAGTGAGGCCACAAAATGATGCAGAAGGAAACAAGCTCTTTCCAGCAGTTTATATTCCAAAACACTGCTGAAATGCTCCAAGATTTCAACATCTCCATTTCTTTCTTGGAAGTATACTTACACTCATGTAAACCCACAAGCACCTGTGAGTTATATTTTGACACAAGACATGAATTTCTTAAGCAGACTGTTGGTTTAGTCTATATGGAGGTGATAAGACTACTACAGGGAATTGTGCTGACAATGGAGCCCTCCACTACATAAATGCCCCTTGGGTGTAGCTTTTGCTGTGGTGCATTATATAATTACAAGAGACTTTCATGAATACCTGATTTTTTTCATGAATATTGGCATTTACTGTCCATTCTGTACAAAGCAATTGGGTGCCTGGGAAAACGATCATTCTGATTGTCTGAAATAACTTGTCAAAGTAATAGTACTTTTCCTCCTGTTTTCTTTGGAAAATGTATCATCGACAATGCAAAACAGTCTAAAACATTTTTAACAGAATGTTCTGTGCACTGAGTTTGGAATTCCACAAAAATACAGACAGTGAATTTTGTTCCAAGCCATTTTCACTCAATACCATTGTATAAACTGCTTTCTGAAATAGACTTTAAGACATTGCCTTAAGAAAATACAATAATGAAACCTCATTTTAAATAGAGTAAGAGAAAATCAGGAAGGCAAAATGTGCCCAGTGTCTACTTTCAGAGGTGGAAATGTTCTTATCATTTGAGCTGGATGCAGAGGGCCTTGCAAGTACTCAATGCTTAAAAAAAATGCCCATATTGTAAGACTGTGCATGATTACATTTGGCTGTTCATCAAAGAGCATCACTGATTTAGTCTGCTTACAAATCATAGGGCCAGATAACAAAGCCACAGATTTGTTATTTGCTATCAGATACCAGGTTGATAGTACTGAATTAGGTAAGGCAGATGCATGATCTCTTTCTACCCAACTGCAGATCTCCAACTGCATGAGACTGTAGCAAAAGTGAAAAGATATCTTGAGAAGCAAGATAAGCTCCACTAACACTTGACATAGATTCTGGATCAGATTTCACTTGCATCAACCAGGTGAGAGGATACATAAAAGAAGTTGAGCCCATCTGCACCCACCCAAGTAGCGGCATCTGCAAATTAAGTGAGTTTGGGCTCATTTTATATCAATGCTGTTTCACATTGATTGAAAAGATCAGGTGGTAAAACTGTTCCCTTTTTTGAAACAGGTTATTTAACGCGAATGCTGATCCAGTGAATATAGCAATGTCACTTTGTCTGATGCTGTCTTCATTCTCTCATATACAGAAAAATCCTTCCTGTTGTATATGTATACATAATTAGAGTTGCGTAATTCAGTGCAGCCAGTGATTGCCTACAAAAGCATGGATTAAATCAAAGCACATTTTTATGATTTTCTTTGACTAAAAAAAGATACTTTTTCTAAAGAGATTTTTCTTCCAAGTTCTTGAACTTTTACCTCAATTATTTACATTTTAAAGGAACTTAACAGGACATTGGCAACATAATGTACAGAAAATGGATTATATCCTGATGTTGGCATTGGAATACCTTAGTTTTAGAAACACTGTAAGTCTCCTAAAGAGGTCAATAGTCGCTAGATATTTTGCTAAAAATGAACACATTTTTATTGGCTCAGTGAAATTCATAATCAGAAAGTAAAAAGCACTTTTCAAGGGTATCCACAAAAGAAGCTGTTGTAACCTCCATTAGGAAGGGTTGAAAAGTGGTAGAAACATATCAGTATCTCTTCAATTTTCTATTATTGAAAAAGTGGTTCCAAATAGTCAAGTTTAGGTGTATTGTGGCTGACAACAACATCATGTTTTCTGCTGCTTCTACTGTTGAAAAGTTGTCTTGGATATAGACAATATACCTTGTTTAGCAACATCTGCATGTAGAAAGCAAAATATAAAGCTTGGCTGGATTGCTACAGCTCAGTTTGAGAATTTGGCTGCAGGCTCATTCTTTCTATAGGTCTGGCCTCAAGGACAAAAAAATATTTGATTTTTCTACAGGAACAACAGAAATCTCAGGAGCAATGAGTAAG
Source organism: Bucco capensis (assembly GCA_013396975.1). Classification (NCBI taxonomy): domain Eukaryota; kingdom Metazoa; phylum Chordata; class Aves; order Piciformes; family Bucconidae; genus Bucco; species Bucco capensis. The sequence goes on along the minus strand of VWZO01021524.1, from coordinate 129,280 downwards.
TGAAGTGAACAGAAACAAAGAAGAAATATTTTTTTATTCTTTTAACTAAAAAAATAGTCAAAATAGAAAAATAAAATACTAAAACCATGAGCATTGGGAAAAAGCAGAAAGACCACGTCTGAAAAGACAAAACATTATCTTTTAGCTATGCTTTCAGAACAAATCCAACATATTTGTGTTTCATTGTCTAGTTGGACTCTGCAGGACTTTCACTTAACCAGAATATTAGGCTGTAGAAAAGTCAAAGACAGTGCCCAAGCTACACGGATGAATGACTGAAAACTAGAGATTTTAACACCAGTGACAAAAAAAAAGGGGGGGGGGGGGTCTTTACAGAAAAAGGCTGAGAGTTACAACTGAAGCATCAGCTCAAGAGCTGAGCCCAAAACTACAGTTTGGACCAAAGAAGATAGGTAATTTTTGGGATGCAGCAACAAGGAGACAGAAGTGGTATTGGCATTCATGGACTGAAAGAAAAGAATCACGGTGAGGAAGCAAAGAGAGTTCATATACTTAAAAACTAAACTTTGGTTATGAAAAAAAAAGTCTTTGTAGTGTGAAATTCAAAAATGCGAATCACAAACATTTGGGCACCTTCCTTTAACGTGCTGTCATCACACACGAACAACTCTGGGAAACATTTGCACTAGGTTCAAATCAAGAGCCTGGAAAACAAGAGCTTTAGCGAACAATAAGAAACATTTCCAAAGTCTATACTGCCCTCCAGTGTACAACTCAGTATTACTTCCATCAGTTGCAAGCTACTTCAAAACTTGTTAATAACATGTGGCTCTAGAGTCCTAGATAATGGACGCATAGGGATAAAATCCCCACACTAGGGAATGGAGTGAAGAGACCGCTCAGATCAGGGCTGGCACAGGCAGCAACGAGCAGAAGCTAACCATTGCCACTAGTCTCCAACCATGTTATGAAAAAGATTGTGCTGGTTTCCTATCACCAGAAGCCAGGAGAGCTAATTAATTTGGGAAGGTCTGCAGCCCTCCTTGCCACAGGCAAATAGCAAAGAACTCCCCAAAACTGCTCTGCACCTCCTCCAAATCAGTACGTGAGATAAACCATTCAAGAAATTGTCCACAAATGAATGACTGCTTCAACTAGCAGCAATTCTTTTCAATTAAAGCTTCGTATGAGAAAGTTTGGCATACTCCTGCTGAAATACTTACCTGTGCAGAGGTAATTTCCTTGTTGGAGTATTTCTTGATACCTTGCTCAACAGTTCCCCTTTTTTTGGGGGAAAAAAAATTAATGGATTTTTACTGGATTAAAAGAACTAAAGTGTGAAAAATTGTTTCTGTCTGGTAAACAATGTTATGCTGCACACTAGTGCACTACTATACAATCACTTCTGAGTGTAATGAAGGTTTTACTCACCACTAAATGCTTCTCCTTTGTCTTTTGTTTTAGCTTGCCCTTTTAAGAAAAGCAGGTCCTGAAGCAAACTCAGACCAAGATTGAGGGCAAATTCAGAGCCATGGTGAAATACTCAGTTGGTACATCATCTATGTTTCCCATTGCAAGTCATTTTTGCACTTTCAGAACCTGAACATTAATTGAATGAAATTCTTAAGATCATAACAAGACTACTTTAAAAATAATACATATAACTCTTCTATGCATACTATGGCTTCATAACACAATTTAAAAAAAATTCAGATGAACTAACTTGCTATTTGCAAAAATCCAGCATAATCTTTATAAATGCTAAGTAATAGGAGCTAAGGAGGTATCAGCTGCTAAATTCTGAGAACATTTACATTGCACACTCAAGAACAGCATTATTGCTGAAATAGATTATTTATTTCTGAAACATTCCAAAACAGCAGTATACACACTTGTAATCAAATATTAAGTCATATGCCATTATAAGAAAGCATTGATTAGTGCAATTGGATTTTGTAAAAGATCTATTAAAAAGATTTATTCACATTAAAACTCATTTTCCATAAGCAACTGTTAATAAAACATTACAATTTTATTCTTTGTAATAAAGTACTGAAAATCAACTGCAGTTTTAGAGATCACTGTATCTTGGTAAGTGCAATGTGACTTATGCTGCCATTTTAAATACAAAACACTTTGACAATAAATTAACAATTGAACAAATGGTGAAAGACCAACAAAACCATGCTGACCCAGCTGGATGGTAATTTCCAGTGAATGCTACTTTTTTTGTGCTTCTGCAACATAAATATACTGCTTTGTATTGCCAGTGGTATGATTTTGTAAGATATGTTCCTAGCCCTAAAAAAGTACATTACCCCAAAAATATTATTTATGGCACAGAAAAGTTAAATTATCTCTCTGTTGTTCAAGGTTCAGGCAAGTTTTAAATGAACTTAAGTATACAAAATAAAATGTACTGGAAACACTAGAAAAAAATTCAAGCACATATGTAAATCCCCACCCCAAATTAAAAATAAAATGCATGATGCCTTTACACTGAATAAATTATCTTAGAAATTCAGTACAGCAAAGCTGCCCAAAAGCACTATCTCCTAGTTCTTTCATAGGAAATACTCTGGTACTTTGCACATATATAATACCTTCTTCCATTCCAAATGCCCACACTGCCATTGTTAGTCTGATAACAATGCAGTTGCTCAGGTAACCGATTAAGTGCAATATTTAGTATTTAGTAAGATGTTAATTTTAAAAAAAAATGACATTGCATTGTTGATGGTTACATATTAAAATCCCAGGGGAAATAATACTGTATGACCCTCCTTTCCCAAATCATTGTTACCCAGCCAGCTGGGTAATGAAATCTGCATTAGCTCTCTTCCACTGTTGATGGGCATCCTTCATCAATAGCAGCCATCTCTCCAGTTCCCATCTCGCATCGTGCTGAGTGATGAAAGTGGCTTTGGAGGCTGAAGAAAACTATGTTAACCAAATGACATAAAAGAAAAAAAGGCAAAGGAAGTCATATATCATGTAAAAGATCAAGGTAACAAACATTATTTACTTCTGCAGTGACACTGGCTCTGTGGCTTGCTTAAAGACATCACTGGTGTATTTCTGGCTCCACGCTAATGCAAATATAAAGATCTACAGTGAAATTAAGGCCACTTCTAATGAGATCTCATTACTGTTAGTGGTCTTAACAGAGTAAAAGGTTTGTAAAAAGGAATATAGTGAATCATTGTCATGATGCACAAGATCCCTCTAAATATAAACCGAAACAAGAGTCTTGAAGAACTGTAGGCTGAGCTTAGATCTGTCTATGCTTTTAAAGTCCTATGAACTTGTCATTCCCACAGTACAAAGACCATCCATCTTCAAGGATGACTAGTCTTCATGGCCCAGAAAGCCTTTCTCACATGCTGCTATGAAACATTTAAGAGCCCTGCAGAAGAACATGAAGTGGAGGAAAGGAAAGAGAAAAGAAGAAAGAAAACTCTCTACTAGAAAGAACTCCAACAGAGAGAGTTCCAGCATAGAGTAAAGGAGGTTATAATAGAAATCTCATGGTACAGTCTTCATCAATGATGAAATCTGACAGCTCTTTATCAAAGATTCACCACAGTTAGTCAAAATCCGTTGTCAATCACAGTGGTGTAATCCCTGAGTAAATGAGTCAAAGAAAGAATGTGAGCAACTGAACTTATTGTGGATCTAGTCAGTATCTAGTGAAAAGATTAAAAATGGTGAGAGCTAAACAGTGACAGTTCACTCAACAGAAAACCAGGTGGTCATGCAACAGTCCCTCAAAAGAGTGGAGATGTGTGCAATTGGAAAAAATAGTTGGAAGACCTGATGCTCACAGAACATACAGCAAAGAATTTAACTCCCAGCTGTGACAAGGTGACTAAAACACAGTCTTCTTCCTCAAGCTTATTTCACTGCTTTCCCTAGAAAAATAAAAATCTCTTGGAAAAATGCAAAAATGCATTTGCTTAATACTACAGCTCATTGCAAGTACGTGATACTCCAGGATTCCCTCTTTGATAAATGTCTCTGAGCTGGAACTGAAAAGATACTGGTTCAACCCAGGACTGTACTATCAAGGATATTTCCTTTCTCACAATGTCAAAAGTTGCATTTTTACAGTCTACTGCTATGTGTAACAACAGGGATGCAACTCTTTCTGTACTCTTAAGAGTTGCTCAGCCTGGGACATGGAACTAGCAGTTGGCACAAGTCTAGAAGGTAAGTCACATTTGCCAATGATATGAGACTTCCGTTTGTTTTGATTTCTTACCAATAGATGGCAATCCATTCTTATTTACATGTCATTACATTCTCTCAATATTATTGTTTACTAGGACCTAGCAGCAGACCTTGTCCATCACTATTTCTGGAAAGAAATCTTCACCCATTCAGTGACTTTGCATTAGGAGCTAGAAACACTTCTCTTTCACAGCCCAGCTTCACACTCAGAAGAAAAAAGCCTCATAATCTAAGCCAAAGCTAGAGAAGAAGGCCTGTTTAATCCTTACCTTCGAACTGGCTGTGCAATTTTACTTCTGGGTATGCCACTCCCATTGACAGCCAGCGATGGTCTTGGAAGAGCACTGCGCCCTACAATCCCTTGAGTGGCAGTCTTGTTTGGCATTGGAATCCCAGTGTTAGAATATAACTGTAAGTTGTTGGACACTGGAATACTGCTGCTACTACTACTGCTACTACTACCTTGTACAGTTGGGCTTACGTAGGCAGTAGCTTTGAGAGGCTGTCTGACAGACACTGGAAAATGTCCCACACTGTGAACTTTGTGTTGAAGCTGTCCTGGTGATGGAACTGTAAAGAGGAAGTAACAGGGTCAGTATGCACCAGATGAGGCCAGGTAGTGATGCTCAATTCTAGACAGATCTGAATAGGAATAAACATGTCACTATACAATTTATTTGCCAGTTATTAATTGCTGAAAACCCCCTTGGATCCAATGCTGTATCCAGTAACACTGCACTGAACTAAAATACCCTGTTTCACTCCCACCCCAAACAAAAATCCCACCCCATTTTCATCTTTCTTTCTCCTCTCAAAGAGGTTTCATTAGCCATTACAAGCACACTAAATTCACCTATGCAAGTAGGGCTTTTAAAAAGAAGAAATTGCTGAAGGTATACATTATTGTTAGATCACTGAGATTTTGATAAGATTGCTTGCAATAATTATATCTTGTTTAAGGAACACTGCATTAAAGCATTACAAAACATCACAGAAGTCTAAGCTCTGTGTATAAAGCAAATTAAAAGGCTATAAAAAGATCTTGAATGTAACAGCATATTCCAAGGCCAATGTTATGTAAACTATCATTTTAAATCAATGCTATGGGTTTCAGAAGTTTTATATACAGATTTTTTTTTACACAATCCTGCCCTCTGGTGTACATTGACATGCATCTGCTTCAGAGCCCACATATCAAAAGCAAACTGTCAAACGCCTGAAGCACATAAACAACATAGCACATCCAGGCCAATCCCTTTTCAAGTCTTTGAAGAAGGACATCTTAGCATCATTTAAAGACACAGGAGAAAAGCCAGATGTGAGATTCAATTAAATAATACTGGTAATACTTTGCTATGGAACTCTTAACTCATAGCTATGGAACTCAAAACACAGCTCCTTAAATACCCTACCACAGCCACTTATTAGAAATGTTTTTCAAAAAATTATTTCAAAAAATAACATTTTATACACACACACTACACACATACACAGAGAAATATGTATTTCTAAAACAGTAAATAAGATTAAATTTTTAATGCACTACCATGAAAATTCAAGTGGGAACCTGAACAACTACTTCATTATTCTCTTACTCAAACACCACAAAAACAAAACAAAATAAAATCAGCAGTCAAGTGTATTTTCTAGAAAATATGTCAATTCTACTCAAATCTGAAAGAAACCAAGCACAGGAAAAGGTTTTGCCAACTTCTCCTTCCAAAATCTCACAGGACATGGGAGGTGTAAGTTAAATCCTCCTCCTGCCTGTGTCCAATGAAATCCACATTTTGCATTCCCTCTCAGAGTACCTCAACCACTGTGCCAAAAAAAGATGGGTTTGGATCTTGATCTATCTTGGTTACATTCTACATTAATAATTCAACTTCTACTAGATCACCCCCACTTTTCCCCCATAAAGAAGTCACCTAAATCAAATTAATTAGAGTAATTTTAATTCCTTCACTCAACAAGGATATTATACTTGAGCATATAACCCTCTGGTTACTACATTTGCTCAGAAGAAATTGGCTCAATTTCAGTAGGAGAAAGATCATGTATTTTAATATAGTATTTATACAGTGTACTGTAAAAACAGCATTGTATAAACTACTAAAAAAAGCAGTTTTCATTTCTAGACTCAAAAATAAAAATGTAAGCTTACGTGAATTAATTGCATTATTGGTGCTTCTACAACCCTACTACTAATTATTATAATTTTAGTTTTAAAGGTGGCACAAAATGAATAGGCAAAGGAAAAAAAGTAAGGTAATTAATCTCTCAATACTGCATAACAAGACTGGCAGAATTTGCTTTTTAAACCAGAAACTTTTAAAATCCTGAGCTATATTAAAATCTAGTGCAAAAGGAACACAGTTTTCTTTTAGTTTTTCATAAAGCAGAGGATTCAGTGATTGGGACATATATTTTACCACTCAGTTCCTTGTGCACAGCCAAAGAACTCAGGTACTTACTACATGACTGCATCCTTGAAATCCCATTACTTGCTCCATGCAAACTGGAATCAAAGCTCTGACTGTTCCTCACAGTGACTGGAGAACTAGCAAAGCCATTGTTACTGTTGATAGTGGGGGTACTTGGCATCCGAGCGAGGTTAGGCATGCTTCTTCGAAGTTTATCTGAAGCAAAATAGGACAACATCCATAGTTACATCAAAATTTCCAACAAACATAAGCAGCATCTGAATAATTTCTGCAGAAAAATCAAAATGGAAACAAGACTTCAACACAAAAAAAAGGTTTTGCTCTGTAAGATGAATATGAATACATTATTGACAGCCTACTAATTGACTCCTTCTGAAAATTGCAACAGCATGATTATTCACAAATAATTTTAAAGACATCAATAGGCAATATATTTTCAGAATCATAAGGATTTAACCACAAAAGCATCATAATAAGGAAAAGCTTCATGTGAATGTGTGAAGTAGGTCAGATGAATCATGCCCTAAATATGCCTGTTTCTTTCCAGTGAATACAAAGCAAGGCTGCAGTGACAGACACAGGTATCTACACTGTGTATGTCTAAAGACTAGTGAGATGAATCCATTCCAAGTAACTAAAGTCTTGCTTTCAGGTGCCAATGAGACGCTAAAAAATTCTATTCTGTATGTAACCTTATTAGCATGTTAAATTCTGCAGGTGGCCATGTGCAAAACCTGCCAAGTCTTGATGACGATCAGTTGCATGGAGCCCTGGGTTGACATCAGGATTTTCAAATCTGGTGATTCTCCCTCCTATCCCACTTGTGGTGCCTTATATGGTGGGCATTTCAGAACAGGCTTGTAAGGCCTTTCACAAAAAGAAAGCTGAAAATGCCCCAAATATTTCTGGGGAGATTCAACAGCTAAAGCAAGTGCCTAAGAGGTCAGAATATGTCTGAAATCCCACTCATGCTAGTTGATTTGGAGAGAGAAGCTGAAACCAAGTCTGACATCTCAAGAAGTCTTCCCAACCACAACAACATGAGGTAATTTAAAGTAAAGCTCTTTTGGTCTCTTCTGCCACAGGGTCAAAGGGAGATGACTTGATCCTGTATAATCAGAAGAGACTAGTGGGGACAAAGGTACACACTGAATGACCTGGTCTGAACTGCCTCTTGGCACATGACAGAATTCAGTAAAGCACTGTCGTCAGGAAGTAACAGGTCATTCATTAAATTGTCATTAACACCACCACTAATGCTGGTATCTCGGCCAGGTTCAGGAGCACAAGTGCTATGCCCTGCTGATGTTGCCATGTTTCTCCTGGTACCACGGTCACTGTGGAGGCCACCAGCTCCTGCCCCTGCTGCAGGTTCCAGTTCCTGGCAGATATCTGCCTCCAGTTCTTACAATGAAACAGAAAACAGGGGCTATGCTTCTAACAGGTAGCTATGACTGCTCTCTCCACCAGCAAGCAGAGCATTTCAAGATTGACATTTTGGATTCACGCACAGGAACAACACATCGCACGGCTTGGAACTGCTGTTTTGGGTCAGCCTCCTAAGCTCACACAGGGCAAGTCTGGTCCACAGAAACAACGGATTGACTTAGGAAACTGTTTATCAGTTCACATAAATATATCGCCTATTTAGCACCCTCATGAGCTCCCCTAATCCTTAAAGCTGCTAACAACCAACAAGTAATAAGAAGTGACAGTACAGTTCTATCTATACAAGGTATTAGTAGTCACTAACAGTAACTTCAATGTATGTGATGCCTATGTAACTCCAGAAAAATGAGTCACAGCAAGGTTACAACTGTAGCTGTACTTTATAATACTAGCTGTATTTTATGACTGGTGCTCATGACAAGAATTGGTACAGAATCCTGCAAACAGTCAAAAACATCCTTGTACTTCAAAAGTCAAGTATTTCTAATATCTTCATGTCCCAAGACTCAATTACTGTCTTTGACACTGTATCATGCACACTAGTCCTGTAATGATGAGATCTTCTCTTCCATCCCAACTAATGTTGACTTCCAGCTATGACAGATGGTCTGACAAAGAAAACCACTGCTGTCTAGGAAACAGTTTAAATATTCCTGTGAATTAAACAGACTACATGTTCAATTTTTTTCAAATTAAACTGTAGGTATGGAAGGTAAGAAAGGGAAGAGTTCAGTGCAGGAAAAAAAAAAGCAAAATTTGAGTTCCTGGAAACTAAAGTACAGCTAAATCCTAATAAAGAACCAGTTTAAGGGTAATCCAGAGTTGCTGTACTTCAGTGACTCATTACTGAAATTGGCAGGCTGAAATAGTCAGTGGTACAGCAATGAACATCAGCAAAGGGACTGATGGTCCAGTGGTTCAGTCAGGTGGTATTAATATTACTAGCAAAACAGTTATCAGGCTTCCAAAACTGTTCAGGGGATGCAAACAGTCATAGCTGTATAGATGCCACATGTCCCTATTTCTGAAATACTCATGATTTTGCAAACTGGAAAGAGTACTGTCTTTCTATGATGCAATCCTCAGACCAGAGTGGCAGAAAATCTATGAATATGAGATGTCTGTAGCTACTGTTAAATTTTGGAGCCCTAGCCTACCCTTACAATCCTAGGTCCTTAAATCCTAGGTCAACGTTACAACACTTGGCAAAGAAGCAGCTGGATGGTGGTAGGGAAGATGGCACTGCATAAAATAGCTTTTCTAATACTATCCACATATGTTGTGTAAGCACAATTCCTTGGACTCTACATGCTCTTCCACTCAGGAACTGCATCAGCTACCACAGGCATGAACTGTGCCTTGAATTGTCCCTTGGAAGCAGTTACAATAGCAGGAAAAATAGGTACAGAAGTAAGCTTGGATTTCCTCCATGTCATGAGCAGTCACATCTTTTGCCTCCTGTTTATTAGTCCCTTCTGGTTCCAGCAGTCTGCTCTGCTGCTGATTCACTCAGTCCTGAGGCAGCAGATTCCTGCTGCACCTGCAAATTCTCATCCATCAAGTATCTATGTTACTTCTTTGATCTGGTCCTTGTGTCTGCTGAGATAAACGGCCCTGAAAAGCAATGAAAATAGCAGGTCAGTTTTGTGTTTGGGGAAAACCCAGAAATGTTTGTCTTGGTAGCATTTTGCAGCTTTCATCTCCTTGGATGATGCATCCTCTTTCATCTCTTTCTTGAAGTTTGTTCTGTCACCTCTTCTCCTCAGAACAGTGTGAAGAGTCTTACTTCCCACTGAAGTTTTATTTGTAAACGAATCTTGCGAGCTTGATATTTGGAAGCAGAAGGTGGGAGTTATGTGATTAATATTATTTCAGGCCACTGAGACATGACCAGACAGGAGCTTGCTGGAAATATATAAGCAGAAAAAATTTCCCAAGCCACTAGGGGCTAACCCTTTATAGAGTTCTTTGCTCTCCTAAGATTGATGGGAAAATTAACAGAGAGGAGGACTGAAGAAGTAGAGCTGAGATGCATTACCAGATGAGAATTAATATGCCCAAATAGTCCTGTTTATGCTGGATGTTGAAATTTGCTACATTTTTTGCTACCTCTTCTGCACTAATCTGGCTCAGAGGCAAGCCTAAAAAAAAATTGGTTGTTTAAAGTTCAGTCTGTTAGGAAGATGTGCAGAATGATATACCAAAAATTGCCTACTCCATGTGCATGCTTTTTCTCCTACGTGGCATACATGCTGAACTGCCTATTGCTTATAGCACAAGAAAAACAGGGAATTATGAAATACGGAGTTCTCTGTCAGCTGGAAATGTGCATGAAAAGACCACCCCACAACAAAGGTCATGTTCACTGCTGCTGAGAAATGTGTCAGTCCCAGACTGAGTGCTGAACTTCAACAGTTACTTGTCGCTTACTCTTATTCTATGGAGAGCTCTGTGAATGATCAGACCAGTAGGGGACCAGACTGTTGGCTACACAAACAAATACGCAAGTGATCTCTTTGGGGGATGACAGAAGAAGAGAGGTTTGGGAAGACTGCTGGAATGCCTGAAAGCAGCACAGCATTTGGTATGTGCAATTGTGATCACATCCCCTTTTTCTCATTTTCCTTGGTAAACTGTAATAGTGTGAAACACACTGTCCATCATACAGACAAATTCTTATTTTGTAGTCTACCTCCATTTCAATCTGTAGGAGTGCCTGAAAGACAATGAAATTGTTGCCAAGATGCTGAGAAGAGCTGATGAGAAGATGCTGTCATAATACTACTGAGACATACTCAATACAGCAAGCAATCGACTCCCTGTCTGCCAACAGAACACAGTCAAAGTAAAACATTTCTCACCATCTGCATTTGGCACTTAGGTGGATCAGTGCTGCATGATTCAGAGGCTGAAGGTGCAGAAGCTGAAGAGATAATTCCCCTCTAAAGATAGTGGTACTGGATATTATATGACTGTCTGTTATTCCAGCAAACAGGTAACTGAAGTCCTATGTGTCCATCTTCTGAGTGACACCAAACAGATTATCCAAGTTCTTGAGAAAAAGGCAACCAGGTGGTAAAACTGATGGGATTTTACACTCAGACATCTTCTCATTAATAAACCAGGAGTCTACCACTTTTAGTGCCCTGTAAGTACTTTCTGAGGCTCTCATGTGGGAATCCAGTGCTTAAATTCCAGTGACACGGACCATGAAAAAATCATTGAAAAAGCATTTGAAGACCATACAAAAAGATCATAGCACCACATCCTGCCCTTATTCCTGAATCAAAAATGCCCCATAACCTTCCTTTCTATCTCCTCAACATTTCTGCAAGCTCATCAGTGCTGTCCCATTCTTGCACCTCAATGGCAAGAAAAATAACATTAAAATTCATATGGAACATGTGCTGTATCAACAAACCTCTGTTAGTGTCAGCCTTCTTGATATGCTGCCATTTGTTGAATATACTTCCACGCCATGTATGTCTTTGAATGCAAGTGCTTTTGACACCAACCTGTCATGTCTTATACATCAAGAAAGCAACATGCATACCTGCAATGCTCTATAAATAGAAACTTTGTGTTGTTTTAACAATACACTTGCTTCCTTGCCCAAGGGTGAGCGGTAACCTGTACTGTTACAAGTAAGACTCTGACTGAAAACTGAATGTTTTGAATTAGCTTGGGGAAAAGATTGAAGAAATATGAAAGTCAGATGCAGCAGGAGGAAGAAAATTGTGATCATAGTAAGGAATGAAAGGAAGGTAACAGCAACAATGGAGGGAAACTTAAGTCTTGACTAAGCACCGAGAGTCAAATCTTCCAGAGACTCTGGAATACATCTCAAATGCAGTGCAAAAAGCAGCAACAGCTCAGGACAGTTTGGAAGTGACATAGTCTCCCACTACATTAAAAAGCTGCCCTACCAGACCTGTAGGAGCAGAGCATTGACCCCTACCATAAGCATTCATCACGGATTCACAGCATACTTGCATTAAAAGCAAAGCCAGGACCAAGAAAGGGAATGAAAATCTGAAGATCCTATTTTGTATTTTACTGTATCCACAACGGACATGCATAAGCCAAGCTCAAAAGCCCAATCAGTTCTTCTAACCAAGTATTAGTCTGCTACAAGATGATCTTCTCTCCTTTTTCTTCTTTCTCCACTGTGGTCACCCTTGCAGCACTTTAAAACAGACTAAAGCCAACAACATGCATGACCAGGTCACAGATTACATTTTATAGTAGATTACTCAATGATAACAAACATCAATCATTTACACAGGCTTAAATTGTTTGTCAAAATACACAGTCTGATCTAATTGTCATAGGCTCAAGCACTTCACTCTGTTATCACAACTTAAACCACAAAATGGCACTGGCACATTGTACAGACAAAAGACGACTTCTCACAAAAGCATGCAACTCACCTCCATTAATTCTATTTGGTTGCTGCTCTGGAGTTTGGGCTTGAGGAGAGTAGCAGGGCTGCTGATAAGTATTTGAAGGGAAGTGTGGGGAGGTAGGGCTCCTCCTGCAGTCCCGGATACTGGAGAAAGTCTGAGAGTGAGGAATCCCCTTCTGGAAGGGGGAGCAGCGAGTCAGCCGTGGCTGTGGAGGTGGAAGGTTGTCAAACTCTTCCTCATCCTCAAGACTATAGCGATCATATTCCTGGTCACCACATGTCCCTTTCTTTCCCACATGTAGAGAGACACTCGAACTGTGCCTTGACACAGATGCTGAAGTCGACGCATAATCTTGCCTAAGGCCTGTAAATTTGAAGAGGAGGATGATTCAGCTTCCACTAAGTGATTAACTCTTAACATGCACTTCAATGTTGAAAAATAAGCAGATAAGTAGGACATAATTTTACAGAAGGGATTGGATTTACTGTGTCATGAGGATGAAGATCTGAGGTAGGATTCATCTGTTGTCTACTTTTCAGGCATCTAAGACTGAATTATTTCCCTCAAGACCCCTTTTTAATAATAAATAGAATACAGGCATCTCCAAAATACAGTGCTTGTGAGATGTCTTAGATGCCTCTCTTAACATAAGATAAATTGCCTTTAGAAGGCATCTATTTCTCTGCCAACAGGAAGATTACATGAATATTAACGTTGAAACACTCTTAATTAGAGGAATTAATCCTCACTCTATTAGTTTTCCAAGTTATTGCTATTAAACTTCTATATTCATGCTGACAACATTTCCTAAACTTACAATCTATGTAAACATTCTGGCTCTCCAATCTCGCTGAACCAGAATTAGTTCATGCTAGCAGCCAGTCAGTCTCATGGACAAGGCTTAGTGGTAACACAGCTGTGTTCTAGGCAGGTACACATCCTACCACTTCCTCCTCAGAATGCCAGGTTTTGAAAACCATCCCATTATTAACATTAGCCCAGAACTGAGCAGGAAACACCCACATCCCTTGTATGTCCCCCCTTTAGCCAGCTGCACAGTAGCCACGGATGTACATCGTATTTCCAGAAGCTAAGTAACTCTACCAGTAGCTGTGTATAACAACTTTCCTAGATTTACAAAAAGCCCTCAGCTTTGACAGATGTCTTTGCTTCATAATAGAAACTTCTTAATATGCTTTCTTCCCGACCCTTGAGTGGGAGTTTCTATTCGTGGCTGTGAAGAGTGTGCCTGCATGCACGTATACTACTACCACTTTCCACAGGATTAAGGGGACAACAACAGTCATGTGCTCAAATGTTCTGTACCAGCTGCTACTACAAGGATGAGATACAACCATTAAAACTGACACAGATTAGAAGAAAAAGAGTGTTTTCCTGTCAGTTTACCAATGACCTGATTCCTTAAAGAGCTAAGTACCTGAAGTCTTTTTTTAAATCTCCTTCTGAAGGAAATGAGTGAAGCTGTCATTTATATAATGCAATCCTTTGTATATTTGCTAATCAAAATTTTATTTTTACCTTATTTTAACTCTTGCGTAATATAGAAATTTTCTGAGGTGTGACCACACACATTTGCCAGCTGAGAATTAGAAAGTATCACATTAGCTAATTTCTCTGCTGACCGTTATGAGGGCTGTTAGACACCCAGCATGTTTGACTGCTGACAAGTGATCACTCCAGCCTGCTCAGTCTGGTTGCTGCAGCCAGAACACAGCTCTTAATTTCTTCTTCACATTTTATTTTTTATTTTATTTAATCATTTATTACTTGGCATTTTCCTTCAGTCACCATCTCTGAATTTCTCATTTTTCATCTCATCATTTCCTCCTTGATGTCTCAGTTGGCACTAATAGGAAGTGAGAAAGACACTGCACTTTCTTGTCTGATGCCATCCAAGTCAAATGCCTTTTATTTATAAATAAAGACATTTTCCAAAAGTTACTATCAAGTGAAACTATAACCTATGTCAAACAAGCTTTTGTACTCAGATTTGTGCACAATCACTGATTTCAAACCAAAATGTTAAACTCAAATGCCCCAATTCAGGATTTAAAAGGAAATTAATTTCAAAATTAATCTGACAATGAGTCAAGAGTGGAGCAGTGGTGGAGCCTCCATCTCTGCAGACTATCAAAATGCACCTGAACATGATCCTGTGCAACCTGCTCTAGGTGAACCTGCTTTAGCAAGGGGATTGGACTGGATGATATCCAGAGGCCCCTTCCAACTCCTTCTATCCTGTGACTCTGTGACAATTATGAAAATCAAAGGCAAATAAATCCATGAAAGCTGCTTATTTTTACCTTTCTCATGAAACATATGCACGAGAAAAACGCTTTGGCATCCTCCCTTCCTAGAAATAAAATTATTTTAAATAATGTGGCTACACATTATAAAACTTCTAAATCTAAATGTACTCAACAGGCATGGAGCTACCAGTTGGGATTCAGAAAAAGACAACCATCAAGTTCTGAAAGACCCAGTACCATTAACCTGAACCCCAAAACATATGCGTCTTCTCCACACAGGTGAAGAGATACAGGTAAAGAGTTTTCCCACCTGCCACTCAAGGAGCAACAGTATTTAAGTAAGATCTGCTTGACTGAGACCAGACTGGAACAGTTTTTACTGTTACAGGAAATTTTCCTCAGACTAATTTGAAAAATGAAAAAAAGTCACCTACTCTCCTCCTGTAGACGAGCCATGATTTGAACATCAGTGAGGTCTTGCAGCTTGTATCCCATGGAGATGGAGTCATCCTCCAGCTCTGAGGTGCTCAGTTCACTGTCTATTGACGACTGTGGGCTCAAAGGGGAACTCCTAGAAATGTAACCTGTGTAAGAAAACATAACCTATAGTCTGAAAATATGTCTGGCCAGCTTTCATTCATGACTATCTGCCTTTTATGTTAAGTAGCTTAAAATATTTTCTACATAACAGATAAAATCTTTCAGAAGAGTAGTGCAATCCACTAACAATTAGCAAAGGGCTTTGATGCTCATGAGAATTACCAAGTGTAGTAACAGATCATGAATTCCTCTGCCTGCTCCCAAAATAGTATCACGTAGCTCAGACAATGAATAATTTACCCAGTGAAGTTCTGATACAGCACAGATTAGTTAGCACAGTCTGAATACATCTGCATTTGAATCCTTCTTATGGGACTGTGGTTTTCCCTGCTCTTTTCTGAAAAGCCAAGCATGTATGGATCATCAGCTTCTGCTCAGTACTCATCCCTCAGCACTGCTCAAAACAGCCACCTAAAATTTATCCTAAATTCAGCTGTTCTCTAATAACATTTCCAACATGAAAGGACATGCAGGAGATTACTTTGCTCTGGAAGAATTGTGAGTAGTAAATGTGTTTGCTTTTTTAAATGTGCAAGTTACAATGGTCCTCCAGGTTTTGCAGAGGTAGTAACAGCTGTGCCCTTTGGCAGCAGCAGCAGGAAGCTAGACAAGACACCTCAGGGTATCTCAAACAGAATAAGATGCCTTCAGTTAGGGACTAAACTATATCCCATTCAAGAGGGGAGCTTAGACATCTTGCTCACATGGACATCTACACCAGGCATTCAGTCTGGAGCTGTATCTCACCTGCAATGCCCATATCCCTAACAGGGCTTTCTGCACTGATTTCACACGTTGTAAAGAAAACTGTGTACAGAACAGTGTGACACTGATGCTAACTTCCTTAGACTATGCCTGCTCCCACCAGCAATAAAATGTTGATGCCTCTTCCCCAGAAGATTATTTTCTCCACTGCCACTGCAGCTTAAGGGAAGTCACAGATACAAATTGACTCCTGATACCTGTAGTGAAGAAGGAAAAATGCAACCCTTTGCAATTTACAGCCCATAGAAAGTCTGTAGTTTTCTAAAACTCCTGTGTTCCCTAAACCAGTGGCAAATACAAAGTAAATCTTGGATAGTAGCAATATTACCAGTTTGAAAACAGTCATGATTCTGCTGGCTATTTTTATTATAGATAAATTCTCCCTGCAACTTCATTACACAGCTGTACAAATGTTTCTGTAGACATAAGTAAAGGGCACAGTGGGGCAGAAAGGGCAGCAAAGCTGGGGACAGTTGCAACTATACTCTCAGTTAAACCATTATTGAGAAATAGATTCTGTTTACTAGAATCACTTTCCTATAACACGCTGTATAAGACAAAAGATAACTTACACTACTAGCTAATAGCATATTTTAGGTTCTATTAAAAAAAATCTCCCTCTGATATGAGAGTCTATATATAATCATACAAACACTGTATTGCTGTTAAATGCTAGTGAGATTAGATTAAATTAAGCAGTTCTGTAAGCATCATAGATCAATACAAAAACAAGCATTACCTGTCCGTTCAGGTGTTAGTATTGCTTTACTGGAGGTTTTAGAGAAGCTGGGACTATTAAAGCCATTGGTATATGGGGTGAGTCTTGCAACAGGACTATAGGGAAAAGCCAAGGAGACAGGTGTAGAGAAGAGGTTCCGCCATCGGCTAGCTGTTACAGATGCAGGGGAGGAGGGGGGAAAAAAGATTTACAGTTATAAATAGAATAGTACTGTTAGAAAAATCTTCTCATCCTAATCTGTCCATTACACATTATTTACTTATGGTAAAAAGAAAACAATGGTCAAAGTTCAGCAGCAGAACAGAGGATCAGCACTGCCTTCTACATACAAAAGCATGCTCCAAAAAGTTTTCTAGTAAATATGTCTTATTTATCATTTTCTATACATACATCATTTTGGTATATATTCATCAAATACATCACTGGGCAATCATACACAAAGTAACAGAGGAAGAAACAAAGCTCACTACAGTTAACAGAGAAACACAGATAAAATTTGTACTGCTCTTCAAGGAATTGTTCATGGCAATCAATCATCACGCAATTCATTTAGCAGTCAAATTATCAGTTATGGAAATTCAGAGACACTGCAGTAAAAGAAGCTTAATCATCAAGTGCTAAAAACAACTGTAATCCCATAGCAAGCTTTTAAGCTACCATATTTTTCCTCCATTTTTTAAAGCATCAAATTACATAAGTATGAAAATTTTTTCCCATTGTTTTTGCAGCTTCAACCAAATAATAGAACAGAGCACCTCTTTTTCTACATATTGCTTACAATAAGCTTGCAAGGCATGTGATCTGCTCAGTGACATAACAAAGAGCTCAGAGTAGGCACAAAAACCTAAAGACTTACTTAATTTACATTTTTTTAGCTCATTCAGTGAAATATGGATACAGTTGTCCTTCGGTATGCCTATTTTTTAACACACATTAAAAAGGTAAAATGAACAACATCCCCATGCTCTTCAGAAAATAAATAACTATTAGAGATAAAGGTTTTTTTAAGTAGAAGGAACATTTTAAAAAATGTAAATTTCATAGAACCCATTCAGACAAAAAGTTTGTAGAGATGAAAAGCAAATTATAGTATTACGTGTTTATTTATGACAGAATCTATTTTGTCCTGACAGATGGTATGTAAAGCAACACAGGGGAGGGAGCTAGTAATATACCTATACCTAGCTTAGAAATCAATGGCACAACCTTGATGCTTAGCAGGTGTACTTTGTGGTGTCCCATGCTGCAAGCCAGTTTTCAAAATTAGAAGGGCCCACAAGCCCTCAGAAGCTATTTTCCATCACATGGCTAGTTAATATCACAAATCTGACATGTTATTTGGAACTGATGATCCATTTAAACACTCACAGATACTCAAATAATATTCAGGCCCTCTCTATTTTAAATCGTCACTGTCACCAAAATGATTTAGCAGGACCTACAAACTTTATTACTCTTTCTTGCTAACCTCAACACCAGCCAGTTGTGGGAATAGTAGGGAAGCGTATCTTGTTGATTGGCTGTCACTCTCATCCTTGCAACATTTCGGAGTGAACTGTCGTAAGTCCAAAAGATGCTATTTTCCTCCTATTCCTTTTGCTTTGACCCACACAAAGAACTGGGTTTGTAGGGAATAAGCAGCCTTTTCTACTCTCCCCACTAGTGCTACTAAGCTTGGAGCAAAGGCAACCACCTGGTTCCAGCACCAGCAAAAAGCAGTCTGCTGGGGAAAGGGAGCCTTGTAAGGCTCAGTCTCTGTGTGAAGAAGATAAACCACACAATTAAGATATAAAAATACAAATTGCAATCTTTGCTGTCCCCTCATCAAAGGATTATTGCAATTCCTCATTTTTGATGATTCTAGTTCCATTAAGTTTAAAGAAACCTAAAAGTCTCAGGTCATAACTAGGACCAGCATCAGCACCACTTCTAGGAAACTGCTTGACACCAGCTTCCTGGCAGGGCTACTTGACCTTAACATTCACTGACATGATTGGTTCAAAAGTCAAGCACTCAAGTGTTTCAGGACAAAAAGGAGAGCAAACACAGATGGACACATCTCTATAAACTAGTAACTAAGACAAATTGCTGGGGATGAGATTAACTCACAATGAGTTACTAACTGCAAACTGATTTAAGGCATTCATTGAAAGAAATGAATGCAATAGAGTAGATCTCAATAGCATATCCACAGCTAATGTTTGTCATTTCCACTAGAAATCATCGGTGAGAAGCAAGCGATGACAGTTCCTTGTGATTTTATTTTTCTGTTTAACACAAGATCCTATTTTGTAGCAGCTTGATCATTTGCAGGGCCAATTAGCTGCCAGCATGTTCTCACCCCCAGATGTGGTCAACCATATAGCATGAATAAACATCATTCATTACCCTCTACAATAACCGCTGTGAGCTGGCCCACTAACCACAAAGCAACAGTTATTGTGCCTGTGAAAGCAAGAACCCACACAAAGAATATAATTAATATTTATGGCAACAGATTCCAAACTCCTTTTTCAAATAGTACGTGTCCTCAAGGAAAGATGGACAAAAAAACCAAAAACCTCTAACTACATTTATGTCTATATATACTAAATCTCTACCCATACCAATGGAAAATATCCCTAATTCTAAAGGTTTTGCCACTGTGCTTAAAATAAAACTTCATAGTGTTTAAGTATCAGCAAAGGATTGACACTTTTTAGGCATTAAATTAACTCCATTGTTTTGGATCAAATTCAGAAAACCGTTTTGATTAGGTTTCAAATGGAAATATCAAAATGCATATTGAGTACTTCTATAATATTACCAAAGACAGCAACAATAGACTTACTGAATTCTTGTGTTAGTGCCAAAAACACACAAAAAAAGTATATAGGAAGCAAGTGCTACAGACATCTAGGCAAATATATAAACTAATGCAACTTGTAAAATCCCCAAATTGTGCTATGGATAGTCATGTTAGGGGAGTTATTTTTCTCCAAACTTATTCTGAGACTTGCCCTGATTAGCATGACAAAACACCACTATGTTATTCAAGAATGAGCAAATGTTATTAGGACCTTTATTCCAAGTTTAAAAGCTCAGTTGTTAAGCTCTGAATTTTGGAATATTCGCAGCTTCTTCTTAAAGCCCCAACTCCAGTTGCCCACAGATGAAATAAGAAATTCAGGTACCCTTTAAAAACAAAGGAAGTTTCTAACATTTGCAGTTGAATAGAAAGGTAAATAATCCTGACCTGAGTACCTTATACTGAAGGTTAAAAAGTAAGGGTCCAAGACAGCAATATTTTCAGCACTAGTAACTGTAAGAGTATTAAGTTGTAGCTGTAAAACTGGAAGCTAGTCTGGGGCATGTACATATTCCCGTCTTGCTAAACACTCTCATAGAGCGAACTTCGGACTTTCCAAGCAACACATTCTGAGTTCTAGGCTCCTACAGCCACCAGCTGTAGTCCTTTCAACAGCTTGTTCCAGCATGTACAGCTTCCTAATCACAGCTGCAGCTCCTTCAGCCATCCAGCTAGCGGTAGAAACTTTACTATCAGCACAGAGCTACATTTCATATGCTTAATTCACATTGAATCTGTCATTGCCTGAAACCATTCCCCTGCACTGCCATATTCAGCTCACAAAATGCTCTTGGGGCTTGTTTGCTGTTTCTGTCCCTGGATTTCTTGGTCAAGAGAGGCAAAGCACCTCCTCTTCCCCAGCTGCAGTAAGAGCCATATCCCTTAAATGCAGACTGCACAAGGGGACACCTTTCAAGAATCCATAAACAGGGGTCTCTAAAATACAATGTAGTGTACATCTTACCCTTGAACCTCTATAATGAGACTACAGCTGAACAAATACACATCA
This sequence comes from Bucco capensis, assembly GCA_013396975.1. Taxonomy (NCBI): domain Eukaryota; kingdom Metazoa; phylum Chordata; class Aves; order Piciformes; family Bucconidae; genus Bucco; species Bucco capensis. The sequence goes on along the minus strand of VWZO01021524.1, from coordinate 108,559 downwards.
ATATTTTTCTTTGGGTTTGGTTTTCTACACTAAATCCTATGACTTCTTAACGTAAGTCAGCTACTGAGAAACTACACAGCAATGAAACGCCTTCATTTGATTGTCTTTTGCAAGAACATAATTTCTCTACAAAATTCTATGTTTTCACAGTGGTTTTAATAGTCACTATACAGGATTGCCATGTACAGTACAAAAAAAAAAGATTAGATACAAGTCTCATGCTACTTCAAAATAATAAAAAGCAATCAAGCTCAGCTTAAAATGTCTAATGAAAACAATTGCTGTTATAGTTTGGACACACAATGACAGATTACCAAGACATGAGAAAATTAACAAAGATTGCCCATATGCTTTTAAGCCTAGAGAACTGGGAGTGCCTGGAAAAGTTTATTTCCCAATTCATTCATACAAAGCAAGTCCTTCTTGAAAAATGACGTAAGAACATCCAATATAAGCTTAGGATGACAAAGTTCAGTTGGTATGTACTGGTATACAACTGCTTGGTGTATAGAACTACAACAATTTCATATACCTCAAGAGCTGGCCCAGCAAAAATAGCATACCTTTCAAAGGTACAGATACCCTAACTTAATTGCAGTAGCTTCTAGGACTTTCAGCTAGGACAGCAAAGTAATGCACTCAGCAGTGGTATTTAGCATACTGCAATTGGTGTCAAAAACGTAAATCTAAGTAAGATTCAGGAATGATGCACTTTGTCTGACATATTCCAGTTGTACCAATGATTACCTACTGATGTAAGCAGGAAAGAGGCTGACCTAAAAATTAGTTTTGGACACACTGCATACCAAAAAACAACAATACGGCTTTCCAAATGCAGTGTGCTGGAGATTCTAACCAGCATTCTCCTACCCAACTTAGTCACACAAAAATAATTTTATGACATCAAAGTATTAGAAATTAAATGGAATGGAGAGGTATGACTTGCCTATGATACTGCACCTTAGCTATGGGTTTTGGAGGGTTGGGGAGTTCGTTGTATTTTTTTTAACTTCCTTTTTTGTTTCAAGCAAACTTTTTACCAAACAAGATATATAAACAGAAAAGCACAGAGGTTTTTTTAAAAATGTAATTGTCTCAGTGTTCATACAGCATTCCTGTGTGCACAACTCTCTCTGTGTGCAGAGGTCCAAAAGCAAACTTTCAGAGCACAGTTAATAGCCAAACTTTGCTACCCAGCATCCCTTTCTTGAGAAAACAAAAATTATGCTCCAGTATTATGCCCTAGGCATGACCTAAGGCCCAAATGTCTGTTCTTTCCCCAGCTCCCACACTCAGCAAGTGCCATTTTATATGAACTGCCACAGTGATGCATTTTCGTTCCATTTTGTGGATTCTTAACCAGAACTCATGAGCATACAAGCTCTCACATTCCAGCTAGTTTGAAATAAGACACAGCTTTCTGAGCAGAAGACTCATTTTCATGTTTTACTACATAAGATAACCTGATTCTAGATTCTTCTGCCAACCAATTTGCATTTCATTGAGTAAGGAGAGTGTTTATCCCTATGAATTTTAAGATCCTTGAAACACAGGATTAGGAGCCTACCAAAACAAGGAATTCTTACCAAATGAAACTGTGAATGCAAAACTTTTCATGGGAAGACTANAAGACCCCAAGTGATTTTCAGACTGTGCCTGAGGGATGCAATATACTTCAAAGAGAAAAGATGGGGCACAATTCACCTCACTTTCACTTTAAAAGGATATGAGTTGTGCCTGTCTGCGCTGCCTACAAAGGCAGCCCAGAGTGACTGGCTCCAATACAGATCTCTGCATATATTCAAATGAAACTCACTCTGACAGCATTCATTATAGGGAACAATAAACAGAGCTTAAAAACAGATTTCAGAGACTGCATTCAGTTTTCCCCTTTTCTAAGCAACTGGAAAAAAACCAACCCTTGCAGAACTTGGGCATTGCACAGCTTGCATCCATCCTACTGAAACATCTGTAGATAACCAATTAAAGTTGTTGAACATCTTTCTCAGCAGCAGTTCCAGTTGAAAGCGGAATCCTTTTTACCTTCCTGCAAGCTAATACTTTACCCTAGTCCTCCCCACACCATCCTCTCATCTGTACTCATTCACTGTAGCAGCAAGTACAATCATTCTTACAAGACATCATGCTAAATCACGTCACTTATCTGATCTGTACTAAAAAGATATTTCTGTTAATTTTTTTAAACAAGGAAGAGTTCCTCAATCCCCTTTACCAGGAAGATGAGGCCCAGTTATACCAGGGCATTTAAGAGAGAGACAGAGAAGCAGAAAACAGCAGCAGGAAGGTGGAGGTGCCAAAGCCTACACTGCCACCCAAAGAAAACACTTGTCAGAGAACAGCCTTCACCGCGTGTGAAACAGCAGATGAGAGGAACTCCACGTCTGACACTGTTTGCTTACATACACAATGCAGAGCAAAACAACACCATTTTCATAATATTTTAACAATTAGCAACAAAAAAGAGAACAAAATGGCAACCATCTTACAATATCGCTCATAGTGTAAAGATTTATCATCCTGATGTGCAGACAATGCATTTAAGGCCACAGAAACATCTTCCTCCAACTCTTGCTGTGGCCAGCTGGATAGCCCCAACAACCTCTGCCAACTAACTCATACTATTTCAATCCAGTAGACATTTGTTCCACAGCATGGCATATTCTCTCCAGTTCTGAAAGAGTCAAGGGAATGTCTGCAGACAAGCAGCAGCAAGGCATATGCAGCTGCAGGAGTCACTTCTGCAGCCCCCCTAAATCAACACTTGCAACATCCTTATCAGAGATTCTTGCCCAGGATGCAAGCAAAAAGCATTGGTGACCAGCATTTTGATAACTACTGGGATAGCTAGATTATTAATGCCACAGTTCTGTGGAGCACAGCATTATAAAAAAACAGAAGAAGGATCTAGATCTGTTTTCTCTGACTCAAAACTGCTATACTGTCATCATCTGTCAGAGGAGTGCCTTTAACTGTAATGGAAGCAATGACATACCCATGGAGGGGGAAAGAGGTGCAGTCTTGGCAACCCCACCTAAAATCAGGTTGTTTGTAGGGTTTTATTTTACAGTTGTTGTATACAGCAAAGGTTATATACAGCTATAGAGTGCTGACCAGAATATACTGTTATTATTTCCTATTTCTGTATAAAATGTGTCATATTTTTCATGTCTGCTGTAAAGAAACAAAATTAGTTTAAAATCTAATGCCAGGACCATAACCTAATAAAGACATTCAACAAAAATGCTAATAAAACTGCCTTAACCAGGAGAAGATGCAGAAATTCCTTATGCTCTAGAAGCAGCTCTTGCTATCCCAGTACCAAATCACAAGAATAAGTTGTTCCACTTTGAGATGGAGAATAGTTACCACAGTTGCTATTTTAAGAGACTGCAAACCACTTTACAGTAAGGATCTAGGGGGCAGTAGCTCTACAACCCTTCCCAGGCATGTCCCCTGGGGCATGCTGAGCCCTCTAACTAATCACTTTCACTAACTGAGGTTCTGGATCAATAAAGAGAGACCTAGTATCACATATAAGCTTAATAATGCATGTTATATTGGAGGTTTTGCTTGTAATATGACCCCACGATCATAAATCTGTGCACTTAAGTAATCACTTCATCACCCTAAAAAGTATCTGGTGGTAAAGATGACTTAGAGAAATCTGGCCTGCCACTTCTTTGGACATGGTTATCTATTATTCAGGAGTAGGCTTTCAAGTTTCTTATCCATCTGGCACATACTGGGTATGTGACTCCTGTTACAGGTCCTCCTGTTCCCAAGCCACACAGCTCTGCCTGTCCCTTGGGGCTACCCATACACATGGAGTTTGCCTCAGCATCCAAGTGGAAGGAGAAGCAGTTTCATGTCTCCTATTTACAGTGGAGCTTCAATCCACTCTTGTATAAGTCATGTAGGTGCAATGATCATCTTTTTCAGTTGCAGTAGAAGCAGGTAAAATTCAGCTGCTGTGTGATGCCCAGTTGCTGGCTGGGGATAAAACCATGGTGCAGCCTGAAGTTTAAGATGGCTTAAATAAAACAGTATGAATCTTATGTGGAAAGCACTTACAGCATGTTTAACACAGAAACAGAGACATATATGGTAGCTAGAGAAGATGCAACCTTAAGGTTGAAATAGGAGCAGTATCATGACATTCATTCCAGTTGGATCCAACTGGCAGCTATACCCATGTGGCACTGCAGTGCAGTAGGTGGAGGTATTGGGAGTAAGGCTGTTTGGCATGTCTCTGCATGGTGTAGGCAGGTTGTATGCATTGATAGCATCAACTCCTAAGGTCTATTTATGTTTTGATTACAAAACAAGAAGGGGTGAGGTCTTCTGCATGCCTGTATATGCTCTGCATACAAATATACCCTTCAAGGTTACTAAGAACTTGAGATTTTTTTTTTGGCAGCAAGCTGCTTTCTACACAACAAAAAATACAGATCTTGTGTATTTTCTTAAGTTCGGTCTGAGGAAGAGGTCTGTTTTCAAAAGCAGCTAACCAAAAAGGGCTTTTTTGTGCTGAAATATGTTTCCCTAATCTCTTGCAACCGTACACTCAATGTCTCCAGTTCAATCAGCCAAAAGTACTTTTAAAACTCCAATGACAGCAGCGCATCCACTCTTTTGGAAATGCTGTTTTCAACCTTTAGAGAACAACAACTGCTTTGTAATCTCTTGAGCCTTTTTGTCTTTGTAATAGTAGATGTAAAATTGCTAGTGCCATTGTATTTATCTTTCCGTGCATTTGGTACAGTTGAGTCATTACAAGCATAGTAGTCCCACAGAACTCTGCTGGACAGGCTCCCTTTCTGCAGCTTTAGTCTCAGGAGTTGAACAAAATACAGGAGTAGTAAAAGTGCAATTCCAGGAAAACAAAAAAGGGGGGGGGAAACCCAACACATCATCTAAAACTCTTCACATATATATAATCATTAGGTCAAACATTCAACCACAGTGTAAACAGATAAGAAAAAACACAACAACAACAACAAACCCATGTTGAAAGTGTTATTTTAGAGAATAAACCAGATTTTTGAATAGATTTCAAGAAGGACTCAGCTGCCATTCACAAAACTGAGGGAGAGGAAGGGGGCTTTCTCCCCTTCACTCTAAGTCCACACTTAGGGGATTCTCTAGGTTGAGGCCTAATGCTACTTATCCCTCTCTGCTCGATTTAAAGAACAAAGATGAACTCCCCTTGCAGATCAGAACTCAACTACTACACAAGGTGCTCTCATGCTCTTCTGCTGAAGATGTCCTATTCCTTTAGTTTATTTGGTTAATGCATTACTTCATAGAAGGTAGCTACGGTTTTGGCTCCAGTTAATAAAAGAGAACTTTGTTTCCTTATGCCACACAAGGATGTACAACAGTTCTTCTAAGCAGACATGTACTATACTGCTAACCAGATATGATAGCATCAGTTTGAAGCAAGGATGTAAATTTTTGCTCAAGGGAACAAATAGGTGGCTAGAGGAAAAATATACCTAATTACCTTTTCTAAACTTAAAATTTCTACTAGAATACATAATTATTTTTTATTCTGTACATTATCATCTGCAAGGGAGATAAGCATAAAGGGTAAGGCATTCATTCTGTAAATAAGAAGCTCACAGAAAAATGATTTCCCATCCTTCTCCTAACAGTGCAGGTTAATAATTATGTACTAGGTGGAATTAAACCTCTGGCAGGAGAGTTTTGTAAGATAGCCTCTCCATCTACAGTTTCTGACTCTAAAACCTTGTTCCAAGATGTTACACACCTTTTTCTTTGCACAAGTGTATCTGCTGCCTACATTGAATCTGACTGGAAAATTATCAAACAAGTTAGGCTCAAATCAAAGTCACAGGCAGTACTTACCCTCCAGGACCCCTGTAGCTTTTGACTAAATATAGCAGGTGTCACAGTTCCGTGCTTATTATGAGAAAGTGTTATTACCCAAAGCAGAGAAAAAGATACAAAACCCTCAAAAAATAAAAGATATTGTAAAATAGGTTTTCATACTTCTAAAACACCAAACAGGTGAAAAAAAAATCATAAAACTTTAGGACTAAAAAAAGTTCTGATAGAGGTTTAAATAACTGCCAAATATAACAAAGTATTTAGAATACACATCCTTGTGTAGAATTCAGCACCAACTTAGAGTCAAATTAAGAAGTACTAACCAAACAGTGACCTCTGGGAAAATGGGTGAAATGACACACAGATGTTTGATACAGATACCATTATCATTATCATTACTGTCACAGTGGTCACAGCTTTTGCAACAACAATTTTTAGCCTACGCAGACTAGTCTCTTCATACTCTCTAGAGAAAGGCTGATTTCGCATGGCACTAACTCAGGGCACATTCCTGAATTTAAGCTCCCCTGGGGCATTGTCAGACATCTCCAGAGGGACTTCATAAGTAAACTTCACCTTGTGAGTACCTCTCAGAGGTACCTANCACCAGGGGCTACAGGAGACCCCAAGTGATTTACAGACTGTTCCTGACCTACACTGCAGTAGGAACTGTACAAGCATTTAACAAAGAGGCAGTATTCAGATTAGAGCTTACTGACTACATTATCACGTAGAGTCGTAAAAGTTTCATTGTGTTACAAGAACTTTTGCACAATCCCTAGGTAAAAGCAAATCGTTAAGAGTAAATGTATTTTCACAAAATACAAACAGAGGTCTGCTGGATGTGGAACACTTGATAAAGCAAGTGCAGATAATCGACTTCATTCTAATATATTAAAACATGAGGTCAGCTGATAAGGACTAAGACTGTAAGGCATATTGACAGGACTGTGGACTATATCCCAGAAGTAGCAACTCTCAAAAGATACTTAGGGGTCATGGAATAAAACAGTCTAAACAAAAACTTCCCAAAAGATGGAGTGCTATGAAGATAAGAACCAAACTGCTCCCTGAAAGTGAAAATAGAGCAAGAAGCAGTGCTACCTCTATATACCACATGGGGGAGGCTCATCTACATTCTGAAATGTTATTCTCAGCTCTCTTCTGTAGACATAAACAGGCAGTGATAGAAAGTTGGAATGTAAAACTAAAAGCTGTAATAATAATTTGGGAACTAGCAAATAATAAGCAACGCACAGACTATCAAGAGCAAGAATGAAATGAGCACTGTCAGAATAGCCTGTAAAAAATATCTTTGGAGGATAAGTTTTCAAGTCTCCCCAGGTCTATCAATAAAATCTAGGTTTCCTTTTCATTTCTACTCAGGAAAGTAGTTGTGTACTTTGAAACAGAAAAAGTGATTAGTACTCTGCTGGATAACACTAACTGTGCCTATATTTTCAGTGTAACTGTCAGTGTTGATGCTACAACTGCTGCTTCTAAATTATTCTTATTTTAAATAAGCCTACTGAAATCCTGACATAAAATCTGATAGTATTTCTAGCTCTTTAACCACTCATGACGAGTTGATAATCCTAGCTCAGTAGCTAGCATGGATTAATAGAACACTTAGATTTTAAAATGGGATAGCTATCTTCTGAAATAGGGTCCAACATCACCTCTCTACCATCCTTCACATAGACTTCAGAATTCAGCATGTACTTGTTATACTTGTAAGTATAACGACAACTAGAAATCAATTGTAAGAAAATATATAATTCTGAGCTCCATGACAATCAATCCTCAAATAAGAAATTATTTTTTAAAAAAATAGTATGCATATTGTAAATTAATAAAAAAATAAAATTCATATTTAAAAACCATATGAAAAAGGGAACAGGTATCTGTGAAATTAATAAAATGTGAAGTGCCTGATCTTCTATGCATTTTTTGCCATGAGGACTTTTAACCAAACACTTCTACCTTGAAGTGTACTTGTAGAGTCAAAATGTTCCACTGCTGGAGAGAAATATTCTGTTTGAAATGCAAGCACAGTCTTCTAAGTAGAAAATCAAAACCAAGTTTTTCCTCAGTTGAAATATACAAACCATCCTCAGGAGCTGTTAGAAAATCCAGTGATATCAGCATTTGCAAAACCTCTAAGAACTGCTTGGAATTATGCAGCTGTTACAACAGGTTACTTCAAATAAATGAAATCTAATAGGAAATAACTCATCTGCACGTATATGTGTGCTCCAAGCACTAAGCCTGTACAGCAGCAGAAGAGTGCTATGCATACTGTCCTAAAAGATGTCACATTCCCTGAGAGGTGCTCATCACCTTTTAATATCAAACACACACACACATATCACTTCCTTCATTCCTTCTAGAGCTTTAGAAATTTTATTATTTATGATAGAAACAACAATCCAATCACCTGCAAGCTTCATCATATTATTTCCTGCACCAAAAATATTTCACATAAAACTGTAATCTGTATTATATATGAAAGATAAGGATGAGGAAGCTGTATTAAATCTTATTAATCCAGTCCTGAGTGCTAGAATCTATATCTCTGATGCATCAGTGGACAGCAAATAAACTTAAACCTATTTCAGAATAATAAAAAAAATCCTATCCTGCACTGGGTGTAGCACTGGATCCAGCTCAAGCATACAAAATAAAGCTTTGGTCCATTACTCTTAACAGACTACACCTGAAAGTTCCCTATGACAGCAATTCTTAACAATGTGAAATTTATTTCATATCTTACAGACTCCAAACTAAATTACTTCATTATGAACCCTTGAGAAGTGGAATAGAATTAGGGGAATGGACAGAGCCTCACCTCCTTCTATGTAAGCACCAAGTTGCACATCCAGGTAAAACTGCCTGGGACCCTATAAGCTGTAAAGCGGGTTTTTTGTTTGTTTTGGTTTTGTTTGTATGTGGTTTGTTTTTTTTTACTTCAGCTAACAAGAATATAGTACTAGCAAATTAAATTGTTCGGATTTTTTTGAGTGGTTTCTCCCCTACCTCCCACAATCTTTCTTCTGAGTATGTTTTATGTTTCGACATCAAACTTAGCCTAAAATTCCCCTGATGAGATTCTCGGGTTTTGTGAAATTATATGCAATTGGAGAGAAATTACAATGGATCTGTTTCACAACATACCTTATCATTCATATAATGTCCTAAAGCACACTACTCATTTTAAGAAACAAAGTAGAGTTTAATCTTAAGACTATAAATTACTGCAGCCAATTGCAAAGCCTACAGACTTCTGCTGCATACTCTTTTTAAACATCTGAAGCAGCACTTCTGAATAAGAGTTCATCTAATTTAAACTCTGAATCTAGCCATTACTTCATATACTCCAAGAAAGAAGAGTTTTCTGTCTGGAAGGCTGAATTGGATGAGATATGCTTTGAAGCCCTGCATAAAAGCTGAGCTCCTACAGACTGACTCCTTGCTAAGCCTCTTAACTCCTCAGTTTATCCATCCACCCGCTCCACAGCATTTTATAGAAGTGAAGCTATACAAGAAATCTTGAGCCAGGTTGTCAATCAACACAATCTCATCGATTTTAGAGGAGTTATACCCATCTGTACCAGCTAGGAAGCTTACACATTGCATCTCTGCTCACTGGGCTTACTACTGACGTGTCCCAACATCTCCAAGTATAACCAAGAAAATATAGAAGAAACTCCACCACATGATTAAGTTTGTGATGTGGTCCTGCTGATTTGAATGAATCTAAAGAAATAAAATAGGCAGCAATACTGAAAAACGAACAGAGAGGGAGCTGACACAAGAGTAGACAGGGAACTGCTGTAAACAAAGCAAACCACAGAGGTTTCTAACAAAAAGATGATTGAAGAAGAGCAGAAGAAAAGTAATTATCTAGGTCAGGCCACAGAGGAAAAAAACAACCACAAACAAATAGGACCTCAACACTAACACTCCTCATGGAAAACAGGAAAAAAATAAGCAAAGATCTTACCACAGGATGTTACATTTAACTTCCATCATTCTTAAAGCTAGCATACTTAATCCAGAGAAACATTGTTTGTAATAAGCCTAGGTCATTATAAATTAAATAGAGGTTTACCTATTTAGTGGTAGACTAAAGGAACATGGAGAAACTTGTTCAAGTTCTCAAAATCCTCCACAGAAGAACTACCTGCTAGAGACCACCACTGTGCTTACACCCTTAAAGATGTATGCCGGCATTTTACTTTCACTATTAAATACTTGAACAAGACATTTCCCACCAGAAAACAAACAAGCTGGTGAGCACAACAAGGTAAAAAGTTAACTAGCATCATCCAAGTGACTCTCCAGTCTGAAAGACCAAGTAGCCATTGTATTATTTTATCACCTAAGGATTGCTTTGGCAGAAGTCTCTCACAAAACTATTGTTATGAACTACCCTACTGCTGGGATATTTCAGACAACAAATCAATACTTTTACAGAAATCAAGATATAATGTAATAAGGAAAAATTACATGAGCAGGAATAAATGAGGACTGATTTAAAAATCCCAAGACCAGTAATCAGTTAAAACTCAGAAAAACCGACTGGTGAAATTTTACTGCTTTTGGCTCACAGCTCTTCTCTCTTGTATGCACTTACACAGATATGCTGACTTCGCAGACAAAAATCAATTTTACTGCTTTTTTATTTCTATGTGCGCTGTAGTGCCTAAAGAGCTATGGCAATCTAAATTGGATTAATTTTTGGCTAATGCACCATGGACAAAATTACTAAGCAAATTCTACCTATAAGCCATTTCAGAAATCACCGACTGGTACACTATAAATGTCTTCTGACTGCACATTTAATAATTCTCAACTACATCAGTGTTACCACTGACTTGGTGCCAAAGAGAAAAGGCAAAACAGTATTTCAAAAATCCTTCTCAAATGCCCTTTCAAGGCATATGGCTAAAAGTGGAAAACAGCTGTCAACTTACAAGTACAAAGTTTGAAACTTCAATACTAGGAAAGAAGACTGCCATTCTTACTGAGTTACTTTTAATACTAGGATGAAATTATATGTACATTTCAATAACTACTGATAGAGCGCATTGCAAAACAAAAACCAGGGAAGTCAAATTACAGAAATTTGTTGTACTTTAAAACAGAATTATTAGATACTTACAACAATCTCACTAGGTTATGAAATACGACATTTGCTTATTATGCGTTATTTGTAAAGTTACAGATGATAAATTCTTCAGAAGTACGAGTTAATCAAGTCTGACTTACTAATTAAAACAATTTTAGCATAGAATTGCTGCAGTAGAAATACAAGTCCATTTCCTCCTTGAACTTACTGCTCCTATAATGACTTTTATATACGGCATATAATTTCCCAGAAACTTTTTACAGAGTCCAGGAAATTTGTGAACCCATCACCACAAGCAGAACATACAGATCAAAGCAACTCAGTATCACCATAACTTTACATGACATGTATCACACTGTGACCTCTGCATAGAGAGAGATTGAACTGATAACCATAAAGTGATTTACATTTGAAGCAATACACTTGCCCTTCTGGTGTCTTTATTGTCTAATAAATTTAAATAATATCTTGTAAGTGAAAAATAGGTCACACACTCCTCTGGCTTGTTCCCTGATGCATATTACAGACTTGATTCAGTTGCCCATAGCTAGATGCACCAGGTCAATCTGAGAGACCCTTGGAAGGCCAATATTATCAGCAAAAGAACTGCAGACAAAATTCAGGACTTATGGAAGATCAATACCCAACCTGAGTGGAAGCTGGAGGTCAGCTGGGGTAACTGAAGCTATCTCAAATGCCACTAGATGCTTGCATAGGACAACAACACGGAGCTTTCTACACTGGGATTCAGATCCAGACTACCCTACACCACACAGAAGTACCTTCATGTGACCAAATGGGAGTTGAGTGCCAAGCAACTACTAACATCAGTGGACTCAAGAGGTACTGTCTTCATCCTAAGGCAAAGAGCTACACCTCTCCACCTGAGCAGCTCCCCAGTTTCCCCTGACTCCATGGGCAAAACTTCCATTGACTGCCAAGCACAGGCACCCAGCTCACACTACAGATGCCTGAACTCAAATCACTCAAAGCCAAATTCAACCCTAAAGCTAGGTGGGATGATCACCAACACAGGAACAACAGTTTTGCCCATCTAACTTCAGACAAATGAGCTCAACTAAATATTGTTAGGACAATAATCACTGCAGGATCTTCTATAGTCAATGCAAAGAGACAGATGTCTTCAGAGACTGATTCAGTTAAATGCCTGATTTCGGATAAGGCTAATCCACAGCTGCCCATACCCTCCAAAGCATACAGGAACATGTTCAATCTGTCTTAAAGACGGCTGTAGCTAGCTTATACAACCATATGCTGATATTGTCATTAGCTTTATTTCCTTCTCCTGTCATTCTCCTATATTGTTCATTTGCTGCTTCTTTCCTAGTGAGTTATAAACCTTAAGATAATATCCTACCTTAATCACTCCCTTCAACACTTACTGCAATCTTAATAGGACCCTAGATGATAAAAATAAAAATAATGCTGGCTGACATTTATTTAGAAAATTCAGCACATCCAGATACAACTCTACAAGTTCACTTGCACCAACCAACCATCAGATTGATCCCAGCATTTGAGACTACCGAGAGCCCAACAAAACAGTGCTAACAGTCAAGTTACAGCTGTTCTTGATCTGTCTTATGCATAGCAAAGTCCTGATTTTACATTAGATGTAGACAAATATACCTTTAAAAATTTATAGCACAGTGATAATTTTGGCTTTACAAAAAACCAAAAGCACTGTTTTTCAAATCTCAATAGAGTCACCAATAGTAAAGCTAGCATTGATGTTTTCTTGCCAAGGGGTCCACTGTTTTAAGCAGTGGATGAAAACCACCAAGTTTCAAAGACACTTCTTATGCAGGGGAAGAAAAGGATAACAAAGGAGAACACTTTAAACAAATGCACGACCAGGGAAAAAAGCCAAAACAACAAACAAGTGCTAGCATTTGTGTAGTGAAGGAAGACTTACATGCATAGGAAAAAACCTGCATGTCTGCCATTTGTGAAGCTCACTAAACTGTGAAAATCACCAAACATGGGTGAAATGTCAGACCGAAAAAGCCAACTTACCAATAAAGAAATTCAAAGAATACGATTACCTTGTTCCAACCTAAAGCATAGGGAACGTTTCGCAGCCTCTATCTCAGGACTCGGATGATCCAGAACTCGCCTGCACCACTGCAGAGGGCTCAGGGATTTCTCTGGAGGAGTGACAATCTTGGTAGGCAAGACGTACAACCTTAACCAAAATACAAAAGTATCAGCAAGATGTGCAACACTTAGAAGTTTATTTTTGTATTCTCACTTTCCTGGCCACTACTAATTTATAACAGTGCAAAACCCTGCAACATAGTATCTAATAACAAAAGATACTCCAAAGTAGAAGAGTTTACATTAGTTGTTTCCTTCTCAAAAAAGGTGACAAAATATGAACTTTACAAAATGAAGTTCAAGTAGATTTCTCGTAAAAATTTTCCATCTCATCATTACCACTGTCTGAATTTCGTAACTGCCCAAAGTTCAAATGCACTAGGTCCTGTACATACATTAAAGGTGCTATCAGTTTTCCCTTTTATATTATCTTTATTGGATACTAGACAATTTCAGTATTTGGTTTTGTATTTAAACTACAGTGTCACTGTCACCTATTTCACTTTTTTACCTATAACAATTTAATCAACTTGTCAGAGTGCTGATAGAATTTTCATACACAGTATCTTCTCCCAGATGAATCAAAAGTTGTACAAGTCAGATTTTTAAATGGTAGAAAACATTTGCAGAGAAACAATCAAAATCCAATTTCAATACTCAATTCCAGCAGAGAGGGGGAAAAAGCAAGAAAAGCTACTGTACAGGCATTATTCTCAAACAACTGTAGGCAACTAATCAGATGATCAAGCGTGTTAGGAAGCCAGGTATCTCTCATGGGGAAATTTTGAAGCTGGGATCTCCATTGCTGCTGTTGCCCTTGCAGATTAATGTACACAAGCAGATGCCAACGGGTTCACCTGGGAGAGCACAAATCTCCCAGGAAGGCAACTATTCTTGGCTGCAGATACTGCTCGTAGCTCTTTGACCTGACCATGTCTGATCGATAGGGCTGCAGACAGTCAGATGCAGATTCTCTGGCACCAGTAAAACACTCTGCAGGCTGCAAAGGAATCTGGCCTGCACACAGGCAAAATGCAAGACCAGAAAAAAAGAAAAAGGTCTGAGCTCCTCAGGGGACCACTAACAGGTAGCAGCCTTTCGACTTTAGGGTTTTGGCTCAACAGCTACCCAAGTCCCCCAAGAGCAACTATTCTCCATGTCTACTCAACGTTTTTGCTTTGGTGGGGGTTGGTGGGGAGGAGGTTGTGGGGTTTTTTGTTGATTTTTTTCTCTCATTGAAGCCTATCAGCACTCTTTATCATAAAGAATAAATATCTTCACTGAGATTGCTATCTCTCTTGTCAATCCCAGCAGAGAATTTCTTGAGAAGAGGACTCATTTCCCTCAACTTCCCACAGTGCCTGGCTACACCTTTAAAAAAATGCTACTGAGAAAAAAAGAAAAGGAAAAAAAGAAGAAAAGAGCTTTCAGCTTTCCTATTAACCTGCAGAAGTGCTTCAAAAGCTAAACATCTGACTGATTGATGTTCAGACATTTGTGTAAAAAGCTGAACAGCAAAAACAGGTTTGAACTCTCTGCAATGATGTTAATTCTACAGGGTATTTTGTTACAAAAAAAAAAAACTTAAGGTGTAAAATTACTAATCAACAACTATGAATTCACGTTAGTCTTTGGTGTTCCAGACAGTAGACTGCTTTAAAGACTGACATTACAAAAAAGCCCCAAGCAGCTGGCATCACATAGCTGACCTTTCATGGACAATGACAGAGATTCTGCCTTGAACTAAAAACGTTCAACAGTTAAAACAATTAATTCGTAGTAGAATAAATTTGTTAAGAAGTCTCTGTCATAAAAGTCTTTCTCTGGACATGTGTGTGACATGAAGGTAAATTCTGGTCCCTGAAAAGCATTCAGGATTGCCTCCAGGGGGAAAAAATCAAATAGGAAATCTTAAGAAGGCATATAATTTAATGACTTTCTGCTATCCTGAAATGTAAACTGGGAAAACATTTTATTTAACAGGATGAAATCACACAAATTCGATATTCTTTAATGTGAAGGATAGCCACAGGTTAGGACTGATGTAAACTTTGACTCAAGTCTGGATTGACAACCCCAAAAGTGCCTTGCACAGACTTATACACAATAGTGACATAATTTTCCATACAATTTGTTGATGACTCTCAAAAGTCATTTTCCCAAACTACAGCATGGTATTATTTGTACCACAAAGTATAAGCAACCAGTATTCAAGAAATATTTACGATATTTAGATTAATTTTTTTAATTCATTTCTTCTCTAACAAAAATAAGGGAGTTTAAACATATCTCAGCTGCATTATACTGTATTTTATTCAGTTGATGTAAACTTCATCTCAATTTAAAAACTACCTGCATTGAAGCTTTGACAGATACTTAAAATAGTTATTTGAATACAGATAATCTATATTTTATTACTGACACTTCAAAGCAACTGAGCATCAATTACGTTTAACGTGGTTACTCAGCCAATGATTTCTTAGTATTCCAGCAGTGTCCCTAGAATGTCAGTTCACATTGCTGAGACAAGTTTTCAGGCATCAGACTTATTTATTTATATCTCCAGTCTGTAATTTCCCCTTCTATTTGTTTTTAAGTGAGCTTTATCACTCCTCTAGGTCGATTTTATTTCCTGCTATATTCATTTGCTATTCTTTTCTGCTTTTATTCAATTTACTAGCATGCCTTCTGGAGCTACATGGGCGGTTAAGATACACAACCAACCATTTAGATCAATGTCTAGAAGACAAAAGCCCTCCCAAATCCCTGAAGATAGGAGACAATTGGACAGAGATTTCAGGATGGGGAGGCAGCGCTGCTCAGATAAAGGCTTTCCCGCAACAATTCCGCTATTTTTAATTCCTTATGTAAACAGGAGGGTGAAACTAGGCTGAGACATGAAATTAAAGAGACGATCTTCCTCAAAGGAGAAAACGAGCACAAATCTCTTGCCGAAAGCGCGACCCCTTAGGCGAGACGGGGGCGGGGTTAAGGCCCCCACCTGAACTCCATCCCGGACACGGGGCCCTTCAGTCGGTAGGACTAACGGCACTGATGACACTTTTCAGGAAGGAAAAAAACCAAAACACAACAAAAAAACAAACCAAGCAGATTTAAATTTAAGTAGAACGAGATCAAGTGGATTTGGGGGCTAATGCTAATCAGAGCCTGGACTGCACCAGCAGGGTGTGCTCCACGGGATGCGCTGGGCGCCTCCATCCCGGGCGGGGATCGGGGGCCACGGACACACGCGTCCGGGAGGCACAGCTGGGGCAGGGCGGGGCAGGGCCGAGCCGCATGTACCATGTATCCTCGTCCTGTCCGCAGCAGCAGTCTTCCAGCTCCAGTACCGCAACCTCGTCCAGCACCGTGGCTGCCGTCCCTGGACCGCTGCCGCCGGCTTCCTGCCCTCCGCCACCGGACGCCGGCAGACCGGACGAGGGCTTGAAATAGGCGAGGGGCTCCGGCGGGCCCAGCGCAGCGGCGCACAGCAGGGTGGGCACCGGGCTGGGCATACACGGCGCGGTACCGCCGCCCGCCACGGAAGGAGGGCTGGCAGGACGCAGCCCACCGGTGGCCGGCGGCGGGGCTAGCAGCAGGTGAGGGCTGGGCGGGCCGGTGGCGACCGCGGCGGCGGCGGCAGCGCGGCTCCGGAGCTGCTCGTTTTGCTTCTCCAGCTTCCGCACCAGCTCCTGCAGCTTCTTCACCTCCAGCTCGGCGCTGACTGCGGGGCCGGCGCCGCTCCCTTTCACCTCCGCCATCATCGCAGGCTTCAACAAGGCAGCCTCCATCCTGCCGGCCCACCGTCACCGGCACCTGCTCCGCCGCGCCGCCGGAGGGCAGCGCCCGGCCCCCGCGGGCGGCGGAGAGACGGGAGGAGCGGCGGGGAGCGCAGCTCGCCGCACTGGGGGCCTGGCACGGCCTTGTACTGCGCTGCCCGCTCCCGCTCCGTCGCCGATGCCGCCGCTCTTGCGCCTTACTGTCAGCGCCGACGAGAAGGCGGGTGGGATCCCCTCCCACTCAGGCAGCCGGAGCGCCGCGCACAGGCACAGGGCGGGAACAAAGAGTCGCCCGGCTCCCCCGCCATCCGCCCAGAAGAAGGGCACCGGGGGCCGCCTTGGCAGAGACCTTTGCGGGTAGCCCTGGGGGTGGCGGAGCACTCTCAGCGCCCTTCTTTAAACAAAGGTGCCTTCGCACCAGCCCAGCTCAGCGGCGAGTTGGATCTGGCCCAGAACGCGGCTGCTCTCGTGAGCCGTGCAATTAGAGCCTGGTGGTGTCAGGGTTGTAATTATGCAGATTGGAAGTGTGATGGGAATGGGAATCACAAATACAGGCTTTGTTGGGCTTGAAAGGACCGAATTCAGCCAAAAGCAGGCATTTGTGGATTTGAAACGTGCTGATTCTAGGAGTTTCGATTCATAGAAAGGAAAAAGCAGCATATTTTTGAAGATGTGTTGCTGGTAAAGCAAGAAGACTGAACCAAGCATAGTAAAAATCTACATAATTACGTAATTGTTTATGTACAGGAGAACTACTGAGATGAAAATGGCCTCGTACCGAAATCGCTTTGTTTAACACACTCCAGATACGTGGATGGGTTTGTAGTGTTCAACTCTTTGAGAAAGAGATCAGTAACATTCACTCTATAATTACAGTGTTTTTACATTGCCCTTCATTGCACAGTATTGAAAGCAACCATTGCTTGTATCCTTTCCTCCCACCTTGCAGGTGAGCAGAGATTCAGTGTATCCCAGGCCAGCTCGGCTGTCTCACAGCCCTTGTGTTCATTTCCCTTAGCTACAACTGCAAGGGACAAGATCTCAAGTTACCCTCCTGAAGCCTCCTAAAGCTCTGATATGTGCTTCCTGGAGATTTGTGGCCTGCTTTGTAAGTTGCTTGGCCATGCACTAATACTAGCTATCAGCTGGTCACTACCCAAATCTTGAGCATCAGCTTTAGGCAGAGTAGCAGCAGTAACAGCCACCACATCTTTCATGGTGCTTCTTCACTGTCTTAGGTTTCTTATGTAAGGAGGAATAAACAGTCATTCCCTAATCAGAGCATAAGTCAGCTTTGAAATCATCCAGACCGTCACAGTTTTCTCACTTTTTGTTTATAGTCTGGAAACTTCTGCACATGCACGGGACAATGGCACTATTGTTTGTCAGTCTTTTAAGCACTATTGCAGTGCAAATAATATCAGCTGGTGCTACAAGAAGGGCTGGAAAGGAAGATAGAGCAGAGCACAAAACATTGACTTACAGATAATGTAACTTTTATCACTGAAGAATATCAGCACAGCCTCCCGTATACTACACTGCAACCAGACAGTGCTTAATCCAAAACTTTTATTTATTTGGTCTTCTCCATCTCTTTGGAAGAAAGAAGTGGGGAAAATACTGAATGTAAAAATTCTCTGGCCCCAATTCTGCTATGCATCATCAGAGTAACATAATCCAGTTTTCACTACTACAGATAGCTGTAATCTTTATTCCCATATGTAAAAGAACAATCGAGTTTCTACATGTTTAGCCCCAGGCAAAAGACCTATCACTCAGGTTATTATCACTAATAATGGTACTAGCCTTAATTCTTAGAAATGCATATGCTAATCCAGTAAAATTGTAAAGAAAGAGTTCACAAAGTATGTAATATTGAGTTTATTAGACTTGATGGTTCCATTTCTTTTTTTAAGGCATTGATAAAATGTGTTTAACATCAACCCCAAACATCCTAATATGCCTGTGAAACCTGTTATTACTGGACCTGAGAAATTATATGCCCTAAATCAGTAGAGACCTACTATAGGATATACATACATGTATATACATAGATGGCATCCTATAGTAGAAATTTCTGATTCAGTATAGTTACTAATAGGCTCCCAATGCAGGGAACAAAGAAGCAGGAAGTCTACAAATCCCATCTGCTCTTCTCTGATAATAAGCCTGTTGCTTTATGCTGCAATAGCTGCAGGCCGGACCTGCCTTTCAGGCAAGCCAGTAAAGAATTAATTGCAGTAATCCAGTCTGGGCTATACAAAAGATGTGTTACAATAAGGTCAGACCATGAACAGTAAATTCCAAGTCTGGTGAGATTATTTTCAAGTGCAGTTCCAGTCTGAAAAACGACTGTGAAAGTAGTTTTATAAAAATAGATCCGCTACCATGCCAGCCGAAGTCCATCTAATCCAGCATTCTGCCTTTAACAAAGGCTGATAGTAGCTTCATGAGGAAAATATCTCAGAAACAAGAAGAATTTTGAGGGATTTTTATCCACCTTTCAGAAGTCACCAAATCAGGACATCTGGACTGTTTATTTTTGATAGTGGGTAATAATAATATATTTGCTGAGCCCCATTTTAAAGAAATTTAATCATTAAGACTCTACAACACCCTGTGGCAATTAACACTGCAATTTAATTATGCATTTCAAGAAAAACTGCTTCCTATTATCTACTTTAAATCTGCTGCCTAGTAATTTAATTGGGTATCCCTCCATTCCAGTTTTCTGAGAAAGACAGAATGATTAATCATCCTCTATTCAGCTTCTCTTTGTCATTTATGACTATATAAAACTCAGTTACTTCTCTTCCAAGCTGACAAGCCCTAATTTATAAAGCTTTGCCCCCACAGAAGTTGGGCTAAATAGCCCTTTGTTTCCTGTCTACCCTCATAATGAAAACTGAATTTTCTAATCCACTGTTACCTTTCTATTAATACTGCATGTTTTCTTTTGTCATGATAGCTTAGAGAAAGACCATGACAAAACATACTTGTAAATCCAAGTATACTTAGTTAAAGAAATGAGCTTAACCAAAAGCATAATGGCTCCTTCAGAAACACTCATCTATTCATGAGCATACTTTGCTTTAGAAAAGTTGTGTGGACTCTCCTCCAATATATCATACATATCCAGATGCCTTTATCTTATGTTATTTATTATAACTTGTACAAATTGGCTGAGAGAAAAATCAGACTAACTGAAATGTGGTTCCCCTGAGCAGCTTTCATGTTTTTTTTCAAGACTGATGTCCCAGCTGATGCTTCCAATTTGCCTGGCACCAAGCCTGCTTTGAATGATAGGGTAAACGTCTGTGAGAAGTTCAACAATGTCATGCATGGGCTGCTGTAGAGTTTTTGTATACATACTACCTGGTCCTAGCAATTTGTTATTGTTAAACTTATAAATTTACTCTAAAATATTTGAACTCTTAAATATTTTCCTGGAGTTATAGCATAGATTCTTCATTCTCAATGTATCTTGCAAATGTTTTGACTTCCTAGCTGTTTCTAATTTCCTGCTAATTGACTTTTCTTTATATTTTTTTCCTTTTTTAAACTACCATGATTCCTTCTGGCTTCTTCTTTATTGATTTAATACTAAATGGAAGTTCCTTGTAATCACTATTAGAATGGATTTTCTATAGGATCAAATCTAAAATTGCATCATGTTCTGTGAGTCCCAGTTGCTACAGAAAATCAGCATATATGGTATCCAAAGATACTATCTGTGCACTTAGCTTAGGGTCTGCTGTTTGTAGATCCATCTAGACAGAACTACTATGACAGCTCTAATTTAATGAATTGTTATTTTACTTTGAATCATCAATTCCATATCAAATCACTCTGGCTTTCAAATGCATTCATCTTTTCCCTCCTCTCCCCTCCCAAGTTCAAATCTAGAAACCAGACTTCTCAAAGCATGTGCTGTTCTCCAAGTATCTAGGATGTCTCACACCAGAATGAGAGAGGTAGAAAAAATACCACTCCTTCCCTGGTTTGAAAGATGTCTTTCATGACAAAACTGGTACATTTGCTCCTGTGAAGAATTTTGTTGTGAGAAAACTGGTGTTTTTCTACAAAAGGCTTTACTGTTACTTTTACTTATCTGTTACTTTGGTAAATCAATAAAAGCAGTGTTCAAATGCTTTACCAACGATATATTTTTGTAGATTTTCCAGTATTTGTGTTTTAAATATTTGGTTGTATGAGATTATAATACTAAATTAGCTGGATTCTCATTCTTAATTTCTAGATCTGAATACAGGGATAACATAATTCAAAGTTCTATGGGTGGAAACTCCTAGAGGAACCAGAAGATACAAATACAGACCAATGTTTACTGGAATATTTATCCTACAGTCAAGTTTGGCTATGATTTTGATGGCATCATTATTTATGCCAACACAATTGCTTTTTAAATTCCTACCCCAAGTTTTCAAGATCACTGATTCTGTTTGTCCTTAAATGGCTTTTTTGCATAATTCTTCCATCTTTTTTCTCCTATTAGGAAAAATAGCCTTGAATGCCAGAAAATTTTGCCTTTTCTTTCAAGAAATAGTTCTGTTTATTTTTGTTTGTTTGTTTTTCCTGAGTAGGTAGTTTTAAGATGTTGGCTGCCCATTGTTTTGACCACAATAGATGTCTAAGCTCCCTAAACTGATGTTTCATGACTTTACAGCAAGGCCAAGACTCAGACAAGTGCTTTTGGCATGATTATACTCAGATATTGACTCTAATATGACAAAACCAACCAGTTTTAAGTCTTGGCTGTCAATTTATAACTGACACAGTTATAAAAACTCCATGAGAAATAATACATTTTCAAGTAACTTTCTTGGAAAGTGTTTTTCTGTTGAGCCGCTTACACAGGTGCTGCAGTACCACCCAGAGGCCACTGCTGTGCTGGGCACAGCACAAACAAGGAATTTCTGTCCAAAAGACCACAGAGATTGGAAAGACAAAGACGATGCTAAGGCTTAGAAGACATCATTATATGAAAACATTTCGAGTACTCTTAGATGAAAAGCTCAAAAATTCCACTCCCTCACTGTCCTACTCCAGCCAAACCTGAGTGCAGAGAACTCCTCTAATGTTGCTAGAAAGGAACATGGCATTAACAGAGATAAACAGAGAATCATTCAAACTGCTTTTAATTGTGAATTAGATACTCAGATGAGATGGAGAAATTCCAGGATCTGGTCTTTGGTCCCAGGGCTATCTCTAGATTTTCTATTCATCAGTCGTTCCTGAGGGGTCAATAGGCGCACAGTGAATGTGCAGGCGGTGCAGCTACTCTATGGGTCATAAGGATCCACCCTGCACAGGATGGGGAACATCACAAAAATGTTAGTGGGAACATCTAGTTTATTCCACACACTAGCCTATTCCACTGTGACTTGGTTAAAATACAGGTACATTGGGGAAGAAAGTAAACTTGACTCTCCCACTTTCTAGGCCAGTGATCTGTTCAAAGAGAAGAATGCGATTTCCATGATTTTAAAAGGTGGTAATTTTAAGGAGATTTTTGAGGAGGTCTGATCTTAGTAGTGTGGGCCAAACATTTTTTGTCAATATCTGCAGATTCATCACTCTGGAATGCAAAGAATGTTTTTAAGTCTTAGTTTTACTGATGCAGGGGATTAGAGCTGGGTTGCTTAAACCACACAAGGACAAAACTGGACAGTAGGCTTTTGAAGTCAAAGAAGGAAATATCCTCAGTGATTCTGCATCCATTAATCAGATAAACAGAACTATTTTGGTCAACAATTTCAGACTTGGACACATCAAACCTGCCTCGGTATTAAGAGTCTTTAGTCTTTGTCTTTTTGGAATGAAGTCTGTCTTTGCGGATATGCCGCTGTGAAAAAAATGAGGTATTTTGGTGAAGCAAAAGGGGGAAAGGTAGGCTACGTTTCTTCCTCGTATTCTGATCCCAACTTGACTGTGAAGCTAAAACCATCTCTTGGTGTAATGGAGTAGCTACAGTAAGCAACATGCAAGTATGATCAGAAAGCAAAACCAACCAGAAAAGTGGATACTTTTCATTTTAAACAACAGGCTTGTGTTAAGGTATCCAGGAATGCAAGTGGAGTAGCAGAGTTCTGACCTATATATATACTGAATAAATATATGGAACATATGAAACTATGCCAACGTGATATGTATCTCTACACCAAGGAAAGAATAGAGCTGACCTGCTGAATAAAAGCGATGCTCCTTTAATGTTGTTCTTTACAAGCCTAGCTAACAAGGGCCTATGAAGTAAAGGAGAGCATGTCTCACAGAGATATTTATTTCAAGAGGAAGAGGATGAGGGGACAGCGTTACAGATGTCACCTTGTGGTTCAAACACTGCTAGGGAAGGGATGCTCAGGCTGAAGATACTGTAAGGACCTACACAGGATACAACAGAATATATTAATACAGCAAAGCTATTCTGTAGCATTCCTTGTCCTTTTAAATATCAGTAGCTTGGAAGCTATCTGCATATTTAAGTGCATCAATATGTCTTATATACATTATTTCCCTCTGTTCCTCTTGTAGTTTGATTCTCCCCCCGTAGAGCTACGCTCCAGCTTTGTAAAATAAAGTATCCATTACACACTGAAAAATGGGCCTGATGAATCACAAAACCCCACATAATTTAGTACATCATCTCTCAATACAGCTTTTCAGTCTAATTTAATGCATTATTGAAGATAATGCGTTCATTAAAACAGCTGCCAGCAAACTGTTCATTTGGATTGTTTCATGGAAGCTCTAGTCAAAGACAAATAAAACACCACATGCTAATGACATGCAAAAAGGACAAAAAACAATTAAGTTTTGATACATTGGTATTGAGATGTTAATATGATTTTTTTTTTAATGAGTACTGCCATGTGAGCTTTTATATGGTAAATATCAAGCATCACAAAACCGGTGTTTCTTTTCAGCAAACTTACAACATATAATAAAAATAACAAAAAACCCACATGGCAAAATTACTATGGCTGTTCAGCAGGGATGAATTAATGAGCACAGAATTATTATTTATTGTTTTTATTGCTACTTCTCTGTCAGTGAGCATTTAAGTAGCAGATATTTGGATCCAGAGTTTGCTCTTGGTCTCCAGTAGAGTGAACTAAAATCTCTCACCCCCTCTAGCATTAGGAAGTCCTGGTTTCTGATATGCTGGCTCAAATGAACATCTAATATCTTCCCTTGTAACTAAGGCTTAACAATAACTGGTGGCCTCTGAATAGGACCAAATTTGTGACTCCAATATTAAAATTTCACAACTACTTTTCTCCATCTGTAATGCAAGTGTCATTGAAGCATAGAGTAATATAAATATAGTTCAGCTAGAACATATCATCAGCAAGAGACATACACCAGAAAAAATCTATAATAATAGATTTATTAAAGTTACTACCATTAATTCATAAGATATTTTCATAAAATTAACAAAACAAAATATCTACTCTTTCATGGGTGCTATGCGTGTCAGTCTGAACAAGCTGGACAAGACAGATTACATCATTATTCAGCTGAAGGCCCAATGGTTTAAACTACACAGACATCCATACTTCCTGTCTCCGCTACTAAATGTGCAGATGAGGAGAGAAAGCTTGGCTGGGACAGCCATTCAACAGTCTAATATCAATTTACAGCTTTGGCACTTCCCCATTTCTAAACTTTTACTCAGGTCCAGCAGCATCCAAGGACTCTAACTCTGTCATTGGTCATTACCAAGAATTACTTTTAATCTGAGATGTAAGGGAGAAAAATCAGTTCTGAATAACCATGATCTAAGACATCTCATGGCAGAGACTAGCAGTCAACACCTTTGTTTGTCCAGTAAACTACTGAATTATTTATCATTTTAGGCAAATAAGGAAGGTAACTACTGAGTGTTGTCAATACATATTATAACAAAGTGTGAACTCTTCTTTCAATTTCTATACTTCAATACACATACGCTGTGTATTGAAAGGGGAAAAAAAAATGCTTTCAATGTAGTCTCAAAGGAAGGAGTTTATCTGGCCTCATGTAGATGTCTAGAAATCTGAACTATTCAATCCAGGTTCCTTTGCAAACCATTGAAAGTAACGTGTACATTCAGAGCATGGTTAACATCACAGTGAAGTAGACATTTGCAATCTGACCAACTGAATCACTTCCTAAAAATGTCCACTTCTCTATATGACTACAAAGACAGAATAGATCAAGTAACTTATATGTCTAAATTTAGGCAAGATGAATCCATCCAGGGTGTTTAGTCAGCTTACTAAAGTACAAAAGAAAAATACAACAGCATCCTGTCATGCAAAGTATATATTTCATAATTTCATGGCAACTATTAAGTGTGCTCTTCTTAAAAATAAATGGCAATACAATAGCTACCAGAATTACAAACATAAAGTCAGATACTTCTAATTCAGCCCTCTAATAGTATCTGTCTAGAATCCCTCCACAGTAATAGAGATGCATTTTCCAAAGATGATTTTTTTCATCTTAATGCTATCATTTAAGATACTTGGAAAGAATCCTCCTCTGGAGATTGATATCTCACCTCACTTTGTATGAAAACAATAGTTTAAACAGAATAGCTAACTTCTAAATGATTAATCTGTGATGAGATTAATCTCATTCATAATAGCTCTTTATATCTCAGGAGATGTGTTCTCAGTACAGAGAATACAGCCCCTTCAAAACATATGTGCAAGTATATCCTGCTGTTGAGAAAATATAAATAAATTATCAATAGTTTTACAGAAGGTTTAGCAGTTTCACAGATATGAAGAATATATTGAACAATGTCTTGGTTTGCTTCCTGGAATGTTTACGAAAAGGCATCTAAATTCTCATTAAATTAATTCCATTGGGAACCATGCAGTAGAACTACATTGAGAATATTTGATCCTAGCAATAAAAATTAATCATTTTCAATAATGGTTTGAATTAATGGGCCAATACACTTAACTAAATACTAGTGGAACTTCTTCATCATGCCTTCTGTATGTCAGAATTAGTAGATCCATTTTTCTGCAAAAAAGAAAAGATAGATCAGAAATGCCAAGCAAATCAGTATTCTCTAAATGTCACACAAAGAAACTTTAGATCAATTATTGGTTTTTGTTCTTCTTTTTAAAATCTACTGCCCCATCTTGTCATTTGCTGAAATAGGATATATTAACAGATCCTTGGTGTCTCTTTCTACAGCTTTATAACTGTATATAGATCCTTGGTGTCTCTTTCTAAAGCTTTATAACTAACTGTCACGATGCCTTATTAATTTGATAATCTGATTAACTGCAACCCAAACTTACTAAATGGAACACTGAAAAGGTTTAAGTACACAGAAATGAGCAAAAGCAATAGCTGCGTTGTACTATGTTGAAGTTACCTGAGAGAAGTTCTTTACATTGTTCATGATAATACATCTTGCATCTTACCTTTAACTTTGGAATAGCAAGGCTCACAATGCACAGTTTGTCTGTAAATCCAGATGCTATCTCCTGCTTTCAGATCTTCGAGTGGTCTTTTACATACTTCACACTTGAAAGTACAAAGAAAAATTAAAATGAAACCCTCCTCTAATATTCATTCCTAGAATGCTGTCTTTCAGGAAGTAAGCAGAATAGGGTTTAGTAAGACCTGAATAGTGGTTATGAGTACTGGAATATAATGAAATCTGAACTCTGAAAGAATATTTTTAATGAACAATATATTAGACATGTACATATCTCACCTCTGCAACTGAGTACTCAAGTATTGATAGTATAACGTGTTAGAGTACTAGAGTTTGCTCTTTCTTTAGTTTTAAAGGACTATTTTTCCTCTATCTTTTCTACATAAGCTGTTAGAGTTAAGACACTATTAAAACAGTCTCCTCTCTTAATTTTTTAATGTTCCTTGTATAAATCAGAAACAGGGCGAGCATGTTTTCAAAGCTTTGATAACCAAAATGAGCTGGCATTTGTATGCAGAGAAAACCCCTATAATTTGCATTATTTACTCACTGAACTTTTGGTATATACCTTTATAAGGAAATAAAGACCTTGTACTGCTGTCAGCTACATGCAAGTCTCTAATGGATACAGAGTATCTGTAATGAGCTAGGTGAATATTAATGATGAGAAATTGCACTACTTAGCTAAATACATAACTGCAAGTATAAACCACAGACCTAAGTTAATTTTTTGCCAATGCTTTCACAAATGCATAGTTATACAGAACTTGAGCTGAATTTTGCTGGCCAGACAGGTCCCCACTCTGGAATGGGTATCAACAAGAATATAATTTTAAAAATAAGCTTAAATACTTAACAGATATTACAGGAAAAAGCAACATTTTAACACTCCTGTGTAAAAAAACTCGTTTCTCTTCATGAAAGATATGATCTATCTAAAAAGAAGAGAAGCACATTAGTGCTTGTGTTTACTTGCAGTAATAGTATTGAGGAAGTATTACATAGCGATTTCCACTGAAGAAACTGCATTTACAGTGCCCACAGAGCTCAGAAAGTCTTATAAGACAAGAAGTAGCTGTAACTTTCATACATGTTAAGTACAAACTTACTGCTGTATTCTGCTTTTGGTTCCTTTTCATGCGGTAACTAGGTAAGAGAAGTGCAGTCAGAAGCAGAAGTGAAAGCTATGCAAGACTGGGCAGAAAAATGAGCTGTGCTAATGTGGAGATATTGCCGAGTATTGTTTGTTAGAACAACAAACTCTCTGTGAAGATGCAGGCGGAATTAAGACAAATGAGGCAGAAAGAAAACAGAATAGAGGGCTGAGCATTGGAAGGCACACTCTGAGAAAAGTTTAAGAGTGAATTTTAGCCTGAAGCTTGGGCTTTGGAGTGACAAGCAAAAAAAAATTTCTTCCGTGCTTTCATTCTTAATGGAAACAGGGAAAAAAGTTGTACATAATTTTTAATAAATAAGACTGTGGCGTTTTTAACTCTATTTTATCCTACAGCAGAAACTGTCCATAAGACTAAAATTTTAACCAAATCTTTTATGCTAGTGGGTAAAATGTGGGTAAAATTTCACCTCTATGGCCTAAATGATTCTTGCTAATGTCTTTGAATGTGTCTTCTGCACAGGCCATGGTTTTAGGTGTCACTTACTCAAGAACATACACAAAACTTCATAAAAACCCCAATAGAATAGAATTTTACAATATGAAAAAAGTACAAGAGGATGTAATTCATTATATCAGACTGGAAGTGTGTGCAACTGAAGACTTATAAATGTGTAGGATATTCAGGATATGTTCCACTGCATCCTTCATCATTGTGGATGCAAGAGAGAACGAGAGACAGTGGGAGAGAGAGTAGAGGAAGAGGGAGGGAGTGAAATGAAAAGAAAGATGAAGGAATTATGTAGGGGTGAAAGAAAGAGAGAGAGACTAATATTTCCTACGTTAATCTTACTCTTTCTGTGTGAGCCTTCCTCTTCTCCCAGTTGGAGAAGGTCTAAGGTCTAAATACTCTCTTATTATATGTGCACTATAATGCAAGTATTACATTCAAATTATATTTCTTAGTAGGAGGTGAAATCTTCTTACCTTGAAGCAAGTTGAATGACAGCAAATTTGCAAGGCATCTAGGATCATTTTGGCATCTATCCCTAAGGGCTTCCTGCAGTACGTACATATATCTTTTCCAATTATACTCCTATGTATATAATATAACATCAGCTGTCAGAAGAAGAGCTACCATTGAAATCTCAAAAAGAACATTTATAAGCTTAGTGCACTACATGGGAAAGACTTTTTTTTTACTGTAAAATGGCCAAAAATGGAAAAATGTCATGTGTATATTCCATCCATTCTAGTTTACAGGTGTAATATACATGATCCCGTGATGGGCAAAATGCTGAGCATAATTATTAAGTAGCAAAAATACCTTGGTAGAAAGAATGGTCTTCTTTAGTGAAACGAATCATTTCAAACAATAATGAGACTGTATTAAGATGTTGAATGTCTGGAAGCAAGTATACTAAGTGGGGATGAAGTGGAGGGTAATGATTTTAATGTTTTAATCACAAAATAAATTAGGAGTTGAATTTAAACAGCCATCATGTAAGCAGCCTGATATAAAATTCTCTTCTACATTGTGAAAGTGCCTGAAAACACTTTTATTTTTCTGCACTGCAAGCAGAAATCCTACCTTCATGGCAGTTATAGAGAACACATGTATAGAATGCCTGTTATTCATAATAATAATATTTTTAAAAAACTGTCTCAGTTCTTTTTGCATTCTTATGTGACAGCAATCTGTACTTTCTCTAGATAAAACTGTTGGCATTGGTTTTGCACAAGAAAATCAACTTGCTCTATTTCACTCATTGATAAACCATTGTACTAGTATTTAGTCATAGAATCATAGAATCATAGAATCATAGAATGGCCAGGTTGGAAGGGACCTCAAAGATCATCTAGTTCCAACCCCCCCGCCACAAGCAGGGATGCCAAAACACTAGACCATGTTGCCCAGTGCCACATCCAGCCTGGCCTTGAACACTGCCAGGGATGGGGCAGCCACAACCTTTCTGGGCAACCTGTTCCAGTGCTTAATCACTCTCCTGGTAAAAAACCACCTCCCAATCTCCAGTCTAAACCTCCCCTCCTTCAACTTAAAACCATTCCCCCTGGTCCTATCACACTCTGATCTCCTAAAGATTCTCTGTCCCTCTGTCCTATAATCTCCCTTTAGTCATTCCCAGAGTTCCTGATACTTACCTTGGAAAAGATACTAGTGTTTTCTGATTCAGTATTTCCATGTAATGGGACTATCCAAATTCCCTGAACTGAAAATAATAGATGCATTTTTTTCCCCTGTGAGGTAATATATTACTGATTGAGCAAATATTCTTCTTATATTTTGGAATACCTTAACTTATGTGGAAACACATAACAGCATTTTAACAGTCATGTGAACCTGTTCCTCCAGATCTGTACATTAAGTCAGTCATTATAGACACCATTTTCACAAAGGGGGAAAGTTTTGAAGGGTGAGCACCTGTTTAAGGTAGAAATCTACAGAATCACAAAGCCAGCTCTTATCACTTAAGGCATTTGCTATAGTTTCTATAGACATTTTTTAATGTCAGTTCTACAGATATTTTTTAATGTCAGCTGTGACAAGCCTAACACAGTAATTAGGCTGCTGAACTGTGTTAATGATTTGGTGGCAAGATCCCACTGAAAGGGAGCTCTGTATGAAAAGATCTCTGACAGCACTAATGGTGATTTCCACTGCTCTCTTTTGTCTGAACACTTGATTGCTAATGCAAAATGTCTGTGTCCTTTGATATGCTACAGTGTTATTAACGTGTACTTACCGATCAGAAGTAGAGTAAACAGTTTTGATAGTATTTCCAGTTATATTTTCTTCGTAGGCACCATATGATGATTTTCTGTGAAGCAGTGAGTGCATAACAATCACTGAACAGTATTTTTTATTTTTAAAGGTTTCACTACACTGCTGATAATATGCAAATTAAACTAATGTAACATGCTCGTAAAAAAAAAATCATCATACATGATGAATTCTTTTTCTGTATTTTCGTAACCATTAAGAAAAATATATAAAATAAATTTCAGATAAATCAGAAATATAGTGTTCTTAGACTGTGTTCTGTTGTTGAATGATTCTTCAGCATTTCTAAATTAAATCCACAAGCCCACTGAGTAAAATCCACATGATAGTATTGGATTTGCCTGTGCTAATATCCCAGCCTGAATGACACTTATCAGGAAATGATGACATGCTGCATTTCTATCTTTTTTACTCCTTCTTTCATTAGTCCTCAAAGAACTGTCAAATAGCCAAACAAAATTACAACATGTCTCCAGAAGTAGAATGGGGGTCTTTATAATAGAGGCTATTCAATGTATGATTTGTGTTCACTACAGTAACTGTATTTTTCCTTGTATCAAGTAGGAAGGAACACTCTCCTAAAAGTTAAATCTTCCTTTTTTAACAGTCCCAGTTCTAGCTGCTTAACTGTCAGGGGTTTTTGCATGGATGGAATAAGTATGTATGTGAGAGCTGAAGAAGTCATCTTGCCATATGTTTTGAATATTTCTGAACTGATTTTATTATCCTATTCCTCCAGAAATTCATAAGGTCTATGTAAGAATTCCATGTTTCATATCATTCTTGAATAATGTTTAGTAATGTTAGAAACAATTTTTTATAACTGTGTATTTCAGAACATGTCTTTTTTTTCGGGGCAAGTGTAACAGATAACATGCAGAGGTAAGGTGTTACACAGCTCAGATACACTTTTTTACATACCTATATTTTGTACTATGTATGTCATATTTTATTTGTATGCACCACCAGAAATGTATCAGAATCGCATAGTTACTGAGAATCTTATGGTAAATGTTTTATTTTTGTTTCATAGGCCATAATATTTGATGACAATGTAGCAAACCTGGGTTTGCTCACCACAGAGAAAGTATCTCCTCAAATGAACACCCAGTGCTCGATTTAAATTACAGGCAAGATGAAAGCAAGCCTCCTATGTAGGAAAGCAAACTGAAGCTAAGTGATCACCTTTTGAAAGTGTTTTTCTGGTTATTTTTGCCCAAGCCAAGCTACACATCACAGCAGGGAGTACAGTGATGGTGTAAGTGCCTAAAGTGAAGAGTGGCATAGGAATATCACCTCTCTATTCCTATAAAATATGGGCCGGTCTGTGCTTCTTTTTGTTGTTAAGCTTATTTTTCCCAAATCTTTCATTTAACTCATTTTATTTATCAGCAGAATCTAGAGCTGAGTCAGGCTGACATTTCAAATCATCTAGTTAAATCAGGGTCGAGATCAGGGCAAAATGAGTACTGTGCATTGCACACTGCTCTGCTAAATGTCATGCCTCAGCTACATCTCTAGAGGTACGAAGGTTATGTCTGGTGCTCCCCTCTCTGTAAACTAGAGCTGTGTATGCTTTGTGGGATTCAATGTGAGGGATCCTGGAAGAAGAATTTGGAAGGGGGGTGGCATGATTCCAGAGATCACTGTGAGGTTTCTAAATATCCCTGAAATTTCTTGCATAAAGAGGATTTCTCTTAATTTTTTTGCAATAAATGACACTTCAGACATAGTTCTCAGTTTGTTGTCCACAGTACCTGGTCTTTCCTTCATTGTCACTGGAATAGTTTGATTCTGGGAGATTATTTGGAGCCCTTGGAGGATTTTCATATGCTTGCTCAGTTATTCTAAAAAACCAAATCACACAACAAGAAAACAATCACTTTTTAGAAATAATTTTCAGCTACACAGCTTTCAGTTACACTTAGGGCCATAAATCTAGAAGCTTGGGATGGAAACAGTAGGTAAAATACTTTTTTCTTTTTCTTGTTTAGTTGTTGCTTGTGAAAAAGAATCACATAATTGTCAGGGTTGGAAGGGACCTTAAAGATCATCTAGTTCCATCCCCCCTGCCATGGACAGGGACACCTCCCTGGAATCACTGACCTATGATTTAAAGTCATCTAGTTTATTCTGGTAGATATTTTCATATCAGAAACTTCATCTAGCTTTAAATGAACTCTAGTTTCCTCAAAGTGCCCATTGAGGCTTTCAGTTATGCAGTAATGTCTCAGGGGTTGATAGTATTCTGCATTTTCTTGGCATTATTCTATAATGTTTTATTCTTGGTTTTAAGTGCTAATAATGTTATTGATGATTTTACAAAGCAGCTCAGACAAAGGCTGCTCTTGTTTGGTTCTGCCAAAGGTTATATTCTGAAGCAACTTGATGATTATAAGCCTTAACTCTGACTGTTTGGGCTGCAGCTTGATTTATTTCAGTGAGCTTGCCAAGATCTGAAGTTCTGCTAAATGAACCTTACTTGGTGCTGGTCACTGTTTTATAGGCATGTCTTGCTGCATGAAGCAGCACCCTTTATTGTGTGTGACTCCTAAACTGGCAGGCCCCTTGCAGAACTAAAAAGAGAAGCTCATTCAGTGTAAATATTCAGTATATGCTACTCTAGTCAGACTGTCAAGTGGAACTGCTAGAATAAAAATAATTTGTATTACAAAATAGCAAAACTGCTTATGTATAGAGGTTGCACATTCTTCCTTTTCATTTAGATATACAAATAAATGGAAGACTCAAAAAGTACCATCTGAATGGTACCTGAAAACATAATACTAAATTCATTTTGACCAAAATGGATCTTATATTTTGCAAATAATCAAACCTAGTAGCATTGAAATTTTTAAACTATGAATGCATTTACTTCTATTTTACTGAGATTGGTTGAGTTCGCAAAACACCTAGATGAGCACAAAACATTTTATGAGGATCATGCCACCAGGCATTTTCATTCACTATAAGAGACTGTAAGTTGGAGTCATTGCTTATTATCAAAACACACACAGCTACATTTTCATAGTTGATTCATCAGGCAAATTTTAGAAATAATACAGGTATCTTACTCAAGTTATGGAAATTCTTCTTGCTTGTATTAGGTATTCACATTTTCTGGTACCACACTAAACAGCTACAACTCTTGATATTGGCTCTTTGCATTTTAGAGGAAATATGAATTGAGTCTTACCGCTTTTTACTTTGGTCATCAGCAGACTTGACTTCAGTGTGATCACCAAGGTCTTCATCTCTGTGAAAGTAAGAGACCTCAGAATTAGTCAAATTGATTCAACCTAAACATATTAAATGGGTAAATTATTCATGTTTAAGAAGTAAAAAATTATATGCATTTCTCAAGGAAGATTCCTGACTACACTGAGATTGTATCACAACTCTTTCAGATAATGTTTAGTCAACTATAAAGTAAGGGTTAAATTTGCAAACACTTATACCATTGACTACAATAAAAAAATAATTTTTACAATTTTCCACAAGCAGTTCTGTACAATTAATAAAAAATATTATCTAGTACAGCCAAGAAACTAAAAAGGCTTTGCTTAATCAGATCAATGCCACAGTTTAAGACTGTTCACTGCCAGTGAAGATAATGATGAAGAAACAGGAAATTTCAAAGAACATGGCATTACTTCACAGGCTCGAAGAAGCTTAATCCTCATTTGTGTCATTAATTTGAAGAAAAGTTTTTTTAAAAAAGTTTTTGTTTAAACTAAGAAACTTCTGCTTCTTACAACAACAGCTAAAAATATGTTCAAATGTCCACAGATTTTTGTTTCTGGAATGACAAGAAATTACCTCCATGTGTCATCTTTGTTACAATTAAAGCATTGATTATGTGTGCACTTATACTAAAAATGTAAACATACAATGATTCACAAAGTTTACATATAAGGAAACTTTTAAAAAATTTCATAAATACAATTAAACTATAATTATATTTCATATATATATATTTATATATAAAAAATTATTTCAAAGTGGCTCAGTGAATTAGAGAACGGAATGACCTATGACAAGCCCTCTAACTAAAGTAAAAACCCCTGATTCCCTTTAGGTAGAAGTAGGGAGCAAAAGCAAAAGGCTAAATTAGCTCTGTGAAAATTGTTGGGCTGTCCCTTCCCACTGCAGAGGGGTTGGACTAGATGACCTCCAGAGGTCCCTTCCAACTCAAACCATTCTATGATTCATTCTATGATTCTATAACTTGGTCATTTCAATCCATAATAGGCTTACTAATCTTAAATCTTTGGATGCCTCCTAAAATTCAGTAGTGTCTTGCAGTCTTGAACTCTATCCCTATAAATTCTCTGTGAATTAAAATTTGCTTACAGATTAGTGCTACGTGTACCTATATGTATATATGTAGGCATACATCTGTGATTGTCTATTGTAAAATATATGATCACTTTTTGGCCTCATTTTTGTGCTGCTATTATTTAGAATGTAAGTTTAAAATGTAATGTAAATCTCAATCTTGAAGTTATCTGTAGAATTTTGATGTTAGGTGTGATGAATATTACACAGTTCTTACAAGCACAGTACCCTGGCAGTTCCTCCCCTCCCATATGCTGAAGGGCTGTTAACAGACCACAAGAAACTTGCCTTGAAAGACACTGAACTGATGTGCTGTTCAAAAATATAAGTTCAAGCTGTTCTTTATGGATCACTGCCCCTGTAACTGAATGTTTTGTTACACCCTGTTGAGGCTAAATTTACCATCCATGAATTCTACAATATTTTGTTTAATGCCCCTTCTCTAGCTATATAAAAATATATCTTGAATAGTTTTATTGAGGAAGCATATAAGGCATGTATGGAAGCTTGCCATAGATATTCCTTGTTCAGCTGATAGTGCACACACCAGTTAATGAATCTGTATTTTTATATTCATTCAGCATAAGGAATGCTAGTTATTAATCTGTACATTTAACAGATTTGCAGTATTACTTTTCCTGACATTCTCATAGCTACAAGCTACTCACAACCTTAGACAAGCAAGGCCTGAGAAGCTTTAAAGACTTACTCCTCATCACTTGTGAAAGAACTTGGATTTACTTTGATGAGGTTATCAAGATCTTGGTTCCTTTAGAGACAGAACAAAAGATAGATCAAATCACCATTAGTATAAGCAGCTGTCAATTAGCCAAATCAAATGCTTACTTAAAAAGAAATTATAAATGACACGTTTTTTAAGAAAACCAAAAGTAAATTGATGAAAATTTCAAAGCATGTATCATTTTAGTAGTTAGAAGATATTCATAGACATAGCAATATGCCCCCCCATATGCACATAAGCACACAGTCTTCCTGGAATAAGAGGACCAAATTATGTTTTGAGAACAAGTTATACCTAACACTTATGTCAGAAAGGATAATTCCTGCTGAATATGCATCACGGACAACTTCACTGAGAGAATCTAACCTCTGGCTTGCTATGATATAACAAAAATCTTTACCCAAGAATTCTTGATATGGGCATGAACAATTTCTTATCTAAAAAGTAATTATGGACTAAGTCTTTCTGGCTAAATCAGTCAGAAAGTCCATTAGTCTGTTTGGTAGGCTATCTAGACCAGCTCCTTCCCAGTTAAACTCTTCCTTCTCATTAGAAATTTCATGTTTAAACTGGGACAGATCTTTCCAGTTGCAAGTGTAACTGTCATTTGAAAAAATAAATAATTTCAGTGTCCAAGGCTGGCTGAATTGAATTCATACTTCTTAAATTTGTCATCAGTTTTTAAAAATATAGATAATGATGGAAAACAGCAGTATAAACCTTCCACATAAAACAGTTTAGACAAACTTGCAAAAACTTCTTTCAGTTATGGTAGGTGGCTTGTAAGAGACACTGATATTTTTCATAGGTCATTCCAAAGGATGCCACCTCTCAGCATAATATTTTTCAGAGACAGCCATTACATCACTGTGAATGTTCTGCCTAGGGTGAGTATTTTACAAAACGGATGAGAATGAGATAGGTCAGACAGCCTAGGAGGAGGAGAATATATAGTTTCCTCATAAATTCAAGAAGATTAAATATTTCAGTACAGCCACAGGATATGACTGAATTTTTTAGGAGCACCTAACTCAGGATAACAAATACATGTTTTTGTGTTCTGTATAAAAATACTTCGAATAGCAGAACAGAGGATTTTGGATCACATTTTGGATCACATATTTGAAAAAATAATGGATTTTTTATAAAACAAAAATATTAAGAATTAGATTAAGACTTAATTGTCCTTGTTAACGTCAGTTAATGTCAATTGGAAGACAATTCTATTTATCTTTTTTCCCTTTGTGACTACCTCCAGAAAAACATCTATTCTTCCTTTAACCTCCCCTGGCAGAGAAATGCTTAAAATAGCACTAAGAATCTACAAAAAAGCCCCACTCTGAAGGGCAGAAAAACATAGGTACAACTGGGCCCCTGTGGGCCTCATGCTATAAACTTGTTAACCATGAATTTTGCTGTTGTCTGCTATTTTGCCTTTAGCTGCTTGTGTAAAACAGGATCAGAAATTTGACAGCTAATGAAGGGAGTCTAGCAGAATAGAAGGCTAGCAAAGAAGGTAAGTAAAGTTTGAAAAAGCTGTCAAGGCAACCTGCATTCAGAATTTATGACTTAGTTTAATTAGACACTCCCATTCTGCCATATCTTTGACCCCTATGCCTCTCAGATTAAAAAAAAAAGGGGGGGGCTTATTTAGGACTTGTGTGACAAGGTCTCCAGAAATTAGTAAATTTTCAAAAGATTAACATCACTGACCCTGAATCTATATCAGCAAATATTCCTTCATTTACAGAATAATTCTCTTTTGCATTATCCCATTTTATTAATGTTAGACATCTACTATCTTCCTTGATTTAATGTACAAAAGACTTATGGACATGTTCAGTAAGTAATCTTTAAAAGTGTAAAAATGAATGTATGATATAATCACAGAGTATGGGTTTTCATGCTCTGTATTAAAAATGTAGAGAAATTGAGTTATCTACATTTTGCTTTGACTTTTGGTCTGCACTTGATTTCTAACCCAGTTCACCTGAGATAAAGATTTAATACATTTCAGACCTTCTGCTCTGGGAGATACTCAGTGGATAATAGTTCTGTAATTCTGGTTTAACTGGTGTCAAGTCAGATCACCATCAAAAAGGAAAACACAAACAAAGCCCATCCAGACATTCAACCATAGCTAATAGTTTTTGGATTGGTTTGGTTTGTTTTTTAGCTTGAAAACATTCAGGTAAACTTTCAAATGACATAGAAACAGGAGACATGAGCCATGCCTACAAAAGAGCTTTAATGATGTCATTAGTTGTTTGAAGAAAACCTTTCTGCTGTTTGTATTTGCAAATTCTGAAGACAATGAAGAAAACAATAAAAATAGATTTTTAAAATATTTGACCACATTTTTCCAACTGTCCTTATACTGAGGTCAAATTAAAGTTGATCCTGGATATATGTGGGAAAAAGAGTGAAAAACACAATTTAAAAAAAGACTCCAGCCATTCTCTTGAGCCTTAAGTATCAGTCAGGAGAATGTGTGACCACATCTCCCTAGTTATTCAGTGAAATTTACTTAAGCTGTAAAAGCCTTGCTGAGCTCATTTTTAGTTCCAGACATTCCCTAACTCCTGAATGTATTCTTGCCTTGTTACCTAGAATTTCATTATCCATCTTTGCGGATACACAAACACCAAAACTGAGCACCAAAATTGTAGGTGTTGTTCTATGGATCAGAAAATTGAAGGATCACACAAATTTCAGAAGACTTGTCATAATGTCTTTAATCAGTGGGACACTTTGTATCAAATCCCAGGATACTCACTAGGTTTTACATCTACTTGCTCTATCAGCATCAGTAGCAATCCAGAGGCAGATCTACTAAAGGAGTCACAAACTGTATCTTTAACAGATCTCTGTCTATTTTCTGATTAAAAGACCTGAGCAGGATTATAAAAACTATTGAGGTGACTCCCTCTTTCTAGTAGACTATATTATAAGATAGAGATACAATATTCTAAATGTGATACCAAATAAGTTGCATCTATTGTCCTTTCTTAAGGGATCTCAGTTGACCACCTACAAAGCATTCTGATCAAGAGTTTCTGCTTCTGACATTATGGAATATGCAAAGACCTCATTAACCAAGTTTTACTAAAACCTTAAGGGCATTTCTGACCTAGTCAGCACAGAGGAAGACAAAACCAACCTATTGCCAACCGGACCTTCCAAATCTGAACTAGAAGAGATAATCTAAAGTATATTAAGTACGTCAGGTTTCTCAGTGAATAAAGCTTAACATCATGGGTCTGACTGAATTTTTATCTGCCATGGCTGCTTTACTGTCCCAATATCAGACTTCGTCATATGTAACTGAGAATGAATAAAGAAGTTCTTTGAGAAAAGGGTGGCATTTATTCTGAAGCAGCGTGCATTTCCTTCCACACCACTATGCTCACTAATCAGTGCCAGAGGCTCTCATTCAGACCTTTCATCAATAACAGCTGAGGATGAGGGAACAGAAGAGGTCTGCAGTCAACTGTGAAAGCCAATTTATACTGTGCCAAAACTAGTGTAATGCTTAGCCCAGAGGATTTTGGAGTTAAATACAGAAGAAGAAGCTGTTGATCAGAATGTTTTATAGGAAGCAGAGTGAAAACAGAGCAATTTATTCAGTTTTGCTTGGAGAATATGTATGACCCTATAAGCACTGTATCAACTTTTCAGGTAGGAATAATGGACTTGGATCTCTTCATATAACCTCTACAACGGAAAATAATTTATATCAACATGCAGAAAAGCTATAAAACAGCATTCTACTGAATGCAAAAATGTATCATCAAGAATCATTGTTTTAATTTGTACTAACAAAAACTATTTAGAAAGCGTAAAGCCACTTCACTTTACCATAAAGAAAAAACTGTCACTGTAGCCAAAGGAAGATCTAGCTGCATTATGGCTATTGAGTTATGGGAATGCCTGCATGAGTTCTGTTTTGGTATCATAGCTTCCAACATTTTTTGAGTGACACAGGTGTCCTACAGAACATTTTAGAGGTCTCCTGAAGGTCTCACTAAAAGTGAAAGCAAATAAAAAAGACATCAGAACGGAAAAGTCACACAGCAATACTTGCTGAGAGAGTCATGCCTTTTAATTTTGGTCATCTAAACTTTAGTCCAAGCTAAGATAAAGCTTTAGGATATTTCTAGTGGCTGTTTGGAGTAGCCTGTCCCTCACTATAGACAAGATTTCTCTTTTTCATATATGGGAACATAATTGGCCAATGCCTTAAAATGCACCTATGTATTCTCTCAGTTTTGTGCTCTTTACAGCTCTGTAACTACAGAAGCTTTATCAAGAAACATTCATTTAGGAGACCTGATGTGTTAGGTTTCATTCCATCGGTTTGGAAAATTCTAAGTCAATATCATTTTAGTAATATTTTTAAAACAAATTAAAAAAAAACCAACAAACTAGATATTGTTTTTTCCACTCTTGAAAGTTGTCAAATGTTGATAGACACAGAAAAATGTGTCCTTGTTACATGGAATAGTTTAAGCATGGGTAATTAATGTGTTGTTCTTTCACCATCTTTTATAATGAAAACTGGCAACACATCTCCTGTCAAATAGGAATATCATTAAAGAGCAGCATAATACAAATGCAATTACAGCATTGTCTAAATTTGCTACTATCTGACAAGAGTAATTATAGTACCCTGTACAGTAATTACCCTGTACAGTATAGGAAAACCCTGTACAGAACTAATATTCAGTACACTGTACTTCATACATAATAAAATGCTAAAGAACAAAGAATATAGTATCTACTTTATGTCAGAGAAATATTCTAGTTCCTTATTTCTGCCTCCTAGAAATTGCCTCTCTCATCCATGTACATACAAACATAGAGCTGATAGATTTTTATCCAGCCTAACTCTGCTGCTGCTGGCATTCCAAAAAGATATGCTAAAGTGAAAGTTTCTACAAATGCCCTGTGCCACTACAGATTAATAGTCATTCACTGGTAGCAGACAATCTCACCAGGGATGCCTCAAGAGCTCAGTGAAATCTCTAAGTTCTTGTACAGCCTCTGTTACTATCACCTCAAAAACTTCTCCACAAATATATCCAACATAAATTCTGATATATGTGCAAATCAAAAGATAAATTTATTACTTCTACAATTTATGAACTCTAGGAAAGATGGCTTTTTCATTATTTTGCATCTTTTAGGGTAATACCTGTGTTACTGCACTGGTAAATGTAGCCCACTGTGCCAGATACTGTGACTTTCTTTACAGATCACATGCAAGGAAGCAGCAAAGTTGAATACAAGTGAACCTCATATAAAAACATTTTATAGAAATACACATTTTTGCATTCTAACTAAATGAAAGATTGACTAAAGCTGTGTTAAACATCCTTGGGATGTTTGAAGTTGAACATTGACCACAGAACATGGCTCTTTAAAAAATGCAATTAAAAAATGCAATTTTTTAAACACCTGCATTTAATGATTGCTACAATTCTGTAACTGAAAAAACCCGACAAAGAATCTTGAATCTCCGGTGAAATGGAAATAAAACATGAAAAGAACTTGATAAGCAATGAATAAAAGACCCATTGAGTAAATCGGAAAAATGTCTCCATGTGTATCCAGTAGAGTGCTAATTTGCTTCTGCATTTGTAAGATACCAAGAGACCTGATTCAAGGGCAACCTGTTATGCTCTGGAAAATACACAATTATTAGACAGTGGTTATCTCTACTTTTTCTGGATCCTGGCCTGCTTATGTTGTCTGGGGTAGCTATAGGTGCCATCATGAATCATGAGAAGCCTATTCTATTCTGTTAATCATATCCAGAAGTTGGATGCCCATATGTCCATGCCTCCAGATATATTATTGTATACTCAGTGTTTTAAGACGGGTGCCACATCTAACTGTTGTACTTGAAAACAGTACAAAACCTGCTTTTTAGTTTAACAGAATCAGTGTTAGGCCTTGCATGGAACAGTACACAATGAAGCTTGAACTTTTAGCCAAAAGACATAGTATCTGACCTCCTTTTCAGGTATCCTTGTACCACTGACTAGAAAATTGACAGAAAATCAACTGCCATTTCCTACTTATTTTATATTGAAATTAATGCATTATTCCTTTAACATCCAGAACAGGATCCGGAGTCAAAGACAAGCAATCAACTTAAAAAGTGTGACCTGAAAATCTTTCTATTCTAAGTTAAAATAAGGGAACTTAAAGAATGTGAGACAAAATATTATTCTAATAAATGTCAGTACTACTAGAAATACTTTTCTTGTAACTCTCTACTTCCCCTGTGTGGCACAATCATTTTTGCCAAAAGTGTAGTATATTTATGACATCTTTAACAGAAAAAGGACCCTTCTGCTGACAGTTGCTTAATGTATTTTTTGTTAGTTTAAATTTAACAAAAAAAATCTGTAGTTTTGTGAAGCTAACATGGCAGCAGCAGATGGATGATATCTGAAGCACCAGCCAAATGTAAGAGAATTACAGAAGGAGTGGAGAGGGCTGAATTTTGCCTACTTACATTGCAGGCTACTTATAGTTTATATACTGACACAAATAGCTGTAGCAGCACATTGTTACCATAGAAACTTGTGGACCAGTAAAATATTCCTGCAGCTCTCCACCAATGGAGGAATGGGAGTACACAGCTTGATACGGTAATGAGAGACACTGGGGGATGATGAATGTGAACTGATTGAGGGAGGGGATTAAGTAAGACCTTAACAAGCCTTTAGGAGAGAAGAATGGCTGTGACTTCCCTAGTTAATACAGCAGTGATCGCATTTCTTGACAGGAAAACGGTTCACTTTTTTCCTAGGGATTACACTGTCTGACATCTTTTGCATATTTTTCCTAATTATTTTGTACTGGTTTCACACACTAGAGGCTTTGGGGGAGGAGGGTACAATTCAAAATAATACAGATTGTGGCTTCAGACCTCATAAAACTATACTTTGTGTATCAAATGAGATAAAATTAGATAATTTAAACTAGTGTCTGAACCATTTAATATTTCTAGGTAAAAACTGCAAAATAAGCTACTGTGATTCTCAGTGCAGATCTAGAAATCTGTTTCTAATTCACTAACTTTGTAACTGCATATTCAGGCATTTTATTCTGGTCAGGGTCGTAGAGTTCAATTTTTTGCATGATTATTGCTGATTGTTTTGAAAGATGTAATGTCTCCATCAGTAGACAACCTTACAATTTGCTGCAATTCTCAGTTTAAAACAAAATTTTGTGTCTTTTCCACCAATAATTTTCATGGTATTCTGTACACTTTCCAAGATAGATTAGTACATATGATATCTAACTCATACCACAAGAACAAGTCCATCTGTTTAAACATACTGATTTGGTCACACTAGAAATTTTATGTTTTATTTTTGCTATTTAAAATGTTAATTCTACAATTCAGAAGTTGTTTGATTTTTAGTTGGTTTTTTTAATATTCATAGTAGTATGTTGATATTACATCTCCCATGCTATTGAAAGCCAAATAAAACATACTATATAATCCATACTACAGAAATTCATCTGTTTCCAAACAGTGGCAGGCACTATGTATGTGCTGATTTTAAGATGCAGGCTAGGCAGACTGAAAGAATAAAAATTGAAGCATCTGAGATAACTTAGTAAGTCAATAAGTTGGATCTCAAGATTTGTACTTCTAGGTCAACTGTTAGGACTACATAAATGATGCATTTACCACACACCATATCCAGATGAGCTATCAAATACGGAAATCAAACAAGTTGAGTAATTAATATTACATTTAACAATGTTTATCAAAACACTGTTTTGATTATATCTGTCTATGTTACCTTGCTGTAGCTTGATTGTCCACATCAATCTTTGATTTCTGAGGGGTCATCTGTTCTGATGAAAAGCTGTCCCTGCATTAAGAATGGTGAAAACATACTTAAGGCACAAGAAGATATTTGGAAACACAATCTATTGTTTAGTTGGGTTATCACTGTAGGTACTGTATTTCTTACAAGTGTAAACACAGTGAGTTTGGGTTTGCCTTGAGAAACTTTATAGATATAGTATATATAACATATATAAAGAATTATATACATATAAGATAAATATATGAAGAGCTACATAATGCTTTAGTTCACTAGATTTCTGCGTCCACTAATCCTTTTGAACAGTGTTCCAAGACTAGCTGTTTTATTTAGTATGGATATAGTAATAAAGTGGAGTTCTTTACTGTTTCAAAATTCTTTTAATAATGAACTTTTAAATAAGTATCCTTTGCCTACTAAATAAAATTTACTTATTTAGTAAAGGCTATTTGTGTGAACAGTCAGATTGGTTACTACAGGAGTATTAAAATGATAAGACATGCTAAGAAAGGGAGAATGTGGCTGATATAGTTGGAAATGAAAGTTACATTCATCCTTAGAGAATCTTCCTATTGGGACAGCAACTAAAACATGACAAGTTATGTAGCTGTCTTAATTATAAGCCGTGAAATTACAGGTTAGTTAAGTAATATTTTCCAAGTTTAGACCATATGAAAT
Organism: Bucco capensis; assembly: GCA_013396975.1. Lineage (NCBI taxonomy): Eukaryota > Metazoa > Chordata > Aves > Piciformes > Bucconidae > Bucco > Bucco capensis. The sequence continues at coordinate 64,672 of VWZO01021524.1, read as the reverse complement.
GTACATTTAATTAATTAATTTAATAAATTTATTTTCTGAAATTAGAGCAAACTTTTCAGACACTTAAATAAGTTTAGAGTACTTTATGTTAATACATCTTACATTAATGCCTTGTATTACAAGCCTTTGCATGTGCATAGCCTTTTAATTTACCATTTTCTTTTCCTTCATTGTGTTTACTCTCTCTTTTTCACTCTCTTTAAAGCATCAGTTTAATATAAAGGATTATTAACATTAGCAACATATATCACTATGGAACTAAAATTGTGAAGCAGATTTTAATTTTTTTTATGCAGTTACAGTTGTTTCTTCAGTTGAATAAGTATCCAATGAAATAATTACATTAATAATTAATTAATAATTACAGGAAATCTTCATGCACTTCCCAGGTAAATGATGCTGTCTTTGTATTATAAACAAATGTAAAATAATAAGGTTTTGTTCACAGGAGTATGTTGCGTTTCTAAATCTACTAAGAAGCAAAGTAAGCCAAACATACGTCTTTGGATCCTCTGAATTTTCTGAAGTAGTCCTAGAGAAAGAAAAGAGTAAATATTTCAGACACCAAGTAGCAAAATGCTAGTATTGAAGCTATTTGCAAGATTTTAGATCAATCAACTGCAATTAATTTTACTTTTCCTTCCTTCCAACATGGTACTTTTCCTATTTTTCTTAATGTAGAACATAACATGCTTAACTCAAGTAACATAATATAAATTCTAATTGCCTTCTTTATATGTTACTAAGACAATCATTCTTCAATTAACTTTCTCCAGTCAATCACTCTGATCAATAGTGTTTTGTTTTCAGCACATAATTCACAACTAAGAAACTGAATTACAGTGAGCTGCTTGTACTCTCATCTTCAGCTGCAATTTCTTTTAACTATTCTGTAAAGTGTAATTAATCAGCTTGGAACTGAGGAAAATCACTCTGGAAGTTTACACTTCATGCTCAAAGGCTAGAATCAGGTCTCATAATCAGAAAAGGTAAGTAAATAATAAATCCTGACGAAAAAATTCCACAAACTCATCACTGCTGAACTGTCATCCTGAGGACAGTGGAACAGTTAGCCATTCTCACAGCTCCACTCATTTTAAGACTGATAATGACCTTTTAAAACTGGTTATTGCCATACATGCATAGTACTTTGTTTCCTGAAACTCACATGCAAGTAAAAGGATTTCCTTTGATGACTATAATTAGTTATAGCAATATTCACTATTTGAATTACTTTTCACATCTTTAAAACACTTTAAAAAGATAAACAAATTAATCATTTAATGCCCATCACTGTTTAACCAACTTTCCTTGGTGTCATCATTGTTAGATGATCCAGGAAGGGTCATGAAAGCTTCAGAAAGAATATGTCTATATTTTGGTCTTCTTTGAACTCTGCTTGTGAGAGCAGATGAGTAACTGGAAAATTAATGTTGAAAGGGACACTCACAAAATTAACTCTAGCCAAGAATTAGGAAATAACTAGCAATGATTAGTACTTACAGTTTGGTTTCCACTGTTTCTGTTGTGGTCTTACTACTTGAAACAGGAGGAGGCATCCAGGATTGCCTGTCAGTGTTAACAATTGAATTTTTGAGTATTGGTTTAATGCTATGGGACTCAACCCTCAAAATAATCAATGAAGCAATGGCTTGTGAGGAAAAAGCAACGGAAAAAGCCGGATCATATGTAAATTTAATTCTTGAAGCTTGCTGAAGGAGTTAGAGTCTGATAGAGGAGAAAGTTGGTAATGCTTTTTTGTGTAATTGTGATACATTACTGAGGTTTAATAGAGTGCAATGTATCCTCTGGCAACCAAGTCATGGTGGTAGTGAATACCTTTTTTTCTTGATTGGAGAAGTTGCAGAAGTGTTTGTGGTTGCTGCATTAGGAGTCCAAGATTGCCTGTTCAGGAAATATGCTTCATTAATCTTCAATAAGTGTATCACTTTAAATGAAAACCATTATAAGAAATCGTATTTGTTCTATCAGTATACTACAACTGTATGGTAATTGGTATTATTAGGTTTATATACACCAACTGAAATTTTTGAAATACCATAAAGGATACAAGATTTGTGACACCTGAAGGGATTCTGATGCTTAGAGAACAGATGTGATTTTATTTGATATCCAAAGTAATTTCTGACTTGTAAATATCTTGACATCTACACCTATACTTCAGTCTCTATCCATTAGAAAAATAACAGCCTTACTTCTCGTAATTTTTATGTTTCTTACTCAGTTATTTCAATGCTGCTTTATTTTATGCTTGTAAAAGAAGGTGGTATTCCTCATACTCATAACTACATAAATTCCAAGCCATGATTTTATCAAAAAGTTTATCAAAAAGTTATTGTCTTGTCCTCTGCAATTCTTAATGCAGTGAGAATAAGTGCAGAACAGAGCTTTACAAATCATTTTATTTCTCTTTGGCAGGAAAAAGTATGTACCTTTTAAGTCTCATTTCAGAATTCAAGGTAGGTCTATTAAAAAATAATCTCTGGACAAAATGATATAAAATCCAATTTATATAATGTTTTATGTGTCATCATTACCATGATTTACAACATGATGGTGCAAAATCATTATCTAAAGGAATGACCTCACTTTAAATGCCAGAGATACTCATTTGCTCTTTAGAGTAATATCTCAGCACTTCACAAGGCAACATTTAATTGCTGGGCTCAGTCTTCACTAGCAACTATATTCAGTATAATTTATTACTAGTAGACTACTGACATTGATGAAGGTACAAAGTGATATATTTGTCCCTTTGCATTTGTAAGTATGGTGGCTGAAATTTCCTGACTTTAATTTTTTTAAATAAAGTTTCAATTATGCAAGAGCTCTAAGTTCTTTAGAAAATAAATTTCCAGTGTTGAATAGTCACATTGTATATATAAAGTGGTCATCTGTGAATCACAGCGACTCTTTTAATAGCATGTAAAAAATTTTGTGCTAACTTATTTTAAATTAAATAGGTTTCAACCTGTTTTTCACAAAAGGCCAGCCTTGTGACAAAAAAAAAAGCTTTTCACTGGAAAATTCAATTATCCTGTCTATCAAAAAAATATATTTTATATTTTGTTACTCAAGTTTTGTATTGGTAATGTTCAATGACATTTTCCACTGAAAGCCTTATGTAGAATTTTTCGTGTAGTCTTTCCTCAGAAATAAATATTATGTTTGGTAGAATTCATGCAGAGAAATGTAGAGCTCTAGAACACATCCACACTGAAGTGTGTTTGAAATACTTTGTTGTTGTTGTTGTTGTTTGGAGATTTTTTTTTCCCCTGTATTTAAAATACTGTGCTTCTTAAATCATTGCTGTCCTGCATAAATAACCTGAGCTGGTCTCTTTTCTAACCTGTGTGGAAAAATAAGCACTTTTAAGGAAAAATCCTTTTATTCAACAGAAAACTGAGAAACATTAGAAAAATCATCCTTGAAAAGGCCCTTTTCCTCTCACTGGCTATAAAATGTAACTATGATAACCTAGATATAGATGTCTGCATTCCTTATGTCAAGTGGTGAAATGGAGCCTTCTGTTAGGCCATATGCCATACAAACCATTTCTCTATATATTCTTGGTATGTACATATCAAAAGCTATGACAATATACAATTCTTACATTATAATATATCATAAACGATACATGATACATTATAATCCATAATACTTAGATGATAAAGTTTCCAAAACTCATACCTGTTGCTTTGTTTATTATTCAGAGTTGGAGACTTATTTGGCTTATCAATATCACTTCTGGCTGGAATTCTGTCAGAAACATAGAAATCATTTATAATACACACTCCAGACCTTTTTTTTAAAAACAAACAAAACAACTCCACATTTTCAATAAAGTTAAAAGATGGAGCATACTTTGCCCTGTGTGCAGATTAAAAAATCCCCAGTATCAAACCAGGCATAGAGCAGAAGCTGAACTAATAAAAATTCAGTGCATTAATACCTGAAGTGTAACTAGCTCACTGTCCAAACACTGATTGATATACTGTATTAAGCCTCATTGTTGTTAATATCTAACTTATTACAATATCTAACTTATTACTCCTTTGAATTCTATCAGAATACTAGGAAGAAAGCAATGTTCAGGCAAGCAGTACATAAAATATCCTCTTTCCCTCACCATCCCTTGAGAGATTCAATAGGCTTGTTTTCCTTATAGCTTTTAGAGATCAATGGGATTTGAAAATACTCTGGTGTAAAATCCCTCATAAGCATAGTAGTGACCTACAGGACTAATATCTATAGAAGAAGTTAGATAAATTTTGCTTGATTTGATTTTATTAAGCCATGAAATTTACACTAAATCACATGAATTTTTCAAGCCCTTTGTGGATTCTACAGTTGCCTAAAATTGTTCCAATTCTCAAAGAAAACATCTACATGTCTACATAGATATCTATATATCTATCATAGCTGAAACACCTTAAGTACTTATTTAATTTCAGCTTTCTTCCCATATATGGAATATCATTTAATAAGAACAGAATCTCTGAAAAACTCAAATATAAAGCGATGTGCATTGAAATAGATTACAAATACTAAGATGAGAGGATTTTCTTAAATATTTGATGAAAGCAGCTGGAACACATTTTGAACTACAACTTATTTACATAAAGTAATTACTTAATTTTAGTTATCTTTTACCATCTATAAATTGAATCAATAGATACAAAATAATGAATCCTTGAACTATAATCTAATATTATGCACACAACATTTTGTATCCATCTTGCCTTCTGCCAAGCATCACAGAATACTGATAAAGAAACCTTCAAAGGAGCTCTGGGTCACAATTTGTACCTGCATGTGCTCTGTGTCTTTTTTCAGATCTTTCCTTTAATTGCGGCAATAACCATCTCATGTGAGGGGCAGCTTGTGACTGCCACTGGCACTTGCAGTTCCTCGGAAGATCACTAGAGGACCCACTAAACTTGCTAAGCATTACTGCAGATGAAAACATCAGCGGTTCTCGTTCATTCTTTCACCATTTACTTCATATTTTCAAAATTTCAGCACGATACTTTCAGTACTTTTATATTTGCTCACTTAAAAGACTTAGAGTCCATCCTACATCCTCCATCCTACTGGGCATCCTACTGCCCAGTATAGCAAAAGCTTTGAAAAGAGTGAAAAAAGGTAGTAGGTATAATGTTAACATCTTGTAAACTTTTCAGCTTCTGATAAGTAATGGTAGAAGAATATCCTCTGTTTGCACCCAAAACGCTGTCTCTAACAGAAACCTTTGGATCAATGATCTGCTAATATTTTACCAATCTAATTTTTTCTACTTCTAATGTTTTTCTGAACAAATTTAAATTTCTGGCTTAACAATGTCCCATGGTGGTGACTCCTACAATTAATATGTGGGGATTTTTTCCTTTAAATCATTACCTAAACATTTTATAGAGTATTTTGTCAGTCTTACAATGCAGCAAACTGAAAAAATTCCTTCCTTACTCACTTTCTCTGTATCGCTCCTTTCCATGCGAGGAACTGTTTTCTCTTAAGATATTCTGCATGTGAAAGCTATTCCACCCCGTGATCATTCCTTCTCACCTTCATCTTTATTTTTTAATGGTTCTGCTGTAGTTACTTCACATAAGTGAAATGCTACACGTAGTGTTTAAGATGTGCAAAACAGGTCCACACCATGACATATGTGACCATCATGTTACAGCAGCTTAGCTAGACAAAAATTGTTTTCCTTATAGAAAACATGACTTACAGTAATCCTGTAAACAGCTTTGAGAGATCTCCAATACCAAGATAATTCTTAAAGCTGTCTACTAGGAGTAGTCCTTTAGTTCCTATATTCCAGGAGCATGCTCCATTTTCAAATCTGTCTTTTATTTTTTTTGGGGGGGGGGGGAGCAAAGCAAATTTTGCTTTGCCATCTGTTCAACACTTTGAGACTTCTATGCTATGGTTATGCATGCCAGAAGTAGTTTATAAGAAAATAAAGAGATTGCAACTGGTGGAGAATATACTTCACAGATGAATCAGAATTAACAAATTTGACTGCAGGCTACAAAATTTTCTAAGAGAAAATATGTCACCACACCCTTTTACACCTTAGGTTGCAAGTTTGAGGAGATGAAGAACACGTGGTCAGCTCTTACAGAAGTGCCCACTAGCAATGGGTTTGCACAAATGAATCCTGGATTGTCTATATTCCACAATTTTCAGAAGACCATTGATGAGTGAGGAAAGATAAACAACTAGATCACAGTGTCCTTACTGTGATCATTTCAAGGTAAAAAAAAATCATAGAATCACAGAATCATAGAAAGGTTAGAATTGGAAGGGACCTTCAGAGGTCTTCTAGTCCAACCCACTCTCTGTGAGCAGGGACACCTATAACTAGATCAAGTTGCTCAGAACCCTGTCCAATCTGACCTTGAATGTTTCCAGGGATGAGGCATCCACCACCTCTCTTAGCAGCCTGGTCCAGAGCCTCACCACCCCCACTGTGAAAAATTTCGTCCTTATATCTGGTCTAAATTTCCCCTTCTTTAGTTGAAAGCCATTACCCATTGTTCTGTCACAACATAGCTTGCTAAAAAGACTGTCTCCATCTTTCTTACAGGCTCTGTTTAAGTACTGAAAAGGCTGCAACATGGTCTCCCTGGAGACTTCTCTTCTCCAGGCTGAGCAACCCCAGTTCCCTCAGGGTTTCCTCACAGGAGAGGTGCTCCAACTCTCTGAATGTTTTTGTGACTTCCTCTGGACCCTGCTCAACAGGTTCACATCTTTATGCCAAGGTCTCCAGAGCTGGACTCAGTACTCCAAATAAGATCTCACCAAAGTAGAGTCACCTCCCTTGATCTGCTGGCCACATTTCTTTTGATGCAGCTCAAGATTCAGTTAGCCTTCTGGGCTGCGAGCGCACAGTGCCACCCTTTTTAAAAAAGGATGCAGTATTTCCCTTTTTCCAATCATCAGGGACTTCAACTGACTGCCAGGACTTTTCAAGTATCATAGAGAGTGGCTTGGCAACTCCATCAGCCAATTCTCTCAGGACTCTGGGATGCATCCCTTTGGGACCCATAGATTTATGTATGTTCAGGTTCCTAAGGTGGCCATGAACCTGATCTTTACTTACAGTGGGAAGGACCTTTCCCCCTAGTTCCCATCTTGCAGTCCACTGACTTGGGGTTTGTGAGAAGAGGAGTTGCCAGTAAAGACAACCAAAAAGTTGTTGAGCACCGTAGTCTTCTCCTCATCATTTGTTACCACCTGGCAAGACCTGCTTGTCAGAGAGACTACACTTTCTTTGACCTTCCTTTTCTCTTGACATACCTGTAGAAGCCCACTCCATGTTCACTAAATTTATGGACACATTCTGCATTAGTTATCACAAGTGTATATTTGCACCTATGAAATTTTCTTTGTATTCTCTGTTATCTGTTGCATGTTAAGAACTTTTTGTTAGATATTTAGGTATATGAAAACATGAAGACAATCTAAAATAATTCAGACATCTTAATAGTTCAGCATAAAGCAAAAAGACATAGACAGTATGAGTACAACAGGAAAATGCTGTTCAGTGACACTGTAGAAACTGGAATTGTTCTATGACTTCGAAATTAGTAATCAGGGATTCCATGCATGAAAATCAAGCCTTAAAAATTGTTTTGAGGTCAGTGAGCATGTGAATAAGAGTGTCATAGCTGATACATTCTACTTGAATTTCCAAAGAGCTTAATAAAAATTTGTGAAAAGGACTCTTAAATAAACTAATCTCCTATGTGTTAATTCAAGCATAAATAACTGGTTTAAAAGTTAGAAGGAAAGGTCTGGAATAAATAACAGTTTTTCAGAGTGGAAGGAGGGAATAGAACAAGACCTGTGTTTTACCATGTGTTCACAAATTATCTGGAAAAGAAGGAGAGTGAGATGATATTGCTTGTCAATGACACTAACTCATGGCAGTCAAAACAAATGCCAACTGGCAAGGTGTTCAGAACTCATCTGCTAACATGTCGTCTTTCTGAAGTGCCAGATGACATTCACTTTTCTTACAGGCAAAGTAATGCCTGCCAAGACAAACAATTGATCTCTGAACCAGCTATTGCCACTTAGGAAAGAGGTCTTGAATTGTATGGGTAATGTTATGACAATGAAAGCTCGATTCTCAGCAGCACTCAAAAAAGTAACTTCAATATTATGAAGTACAAGGGAAGGAATAGCAAATAAGCCAGAAGCTGTCATTATACTCCCCTATATATTCACAAGGCATGCATCCATCTTAAAGACCTTCATGGAGATTTGGACCCCCAGATCAAAAAGTAACAAGGAAATAGCAAAGATAGAGAGAAGAGCAATAGGTAAATTGAAGTTACAGAACAGCTTCTTTGTGATGAGTGAACAAATACAGCAGGATTCACAGGCCTTTAAAAGAATCAGTGGAGACATGATGTCACATAGCTCTGTAACTTATTCTATTCCAGACTTCTACGGAGAAGGTAAATTTTACATAACAATTTTTCATTGTTTCTTACAACTGAAGTAAGGATCATCAAACAAAATTAACACACTGCTGAGATGCAACCAAACAAGTGTACTTTTCCCACAGTGTGCATTGAAATGCTGCTACTCATAGCCTCAGGATGTTGTGGACACCAGATATTAACAGGGGCTGAATTTTGAAGATGCAATGCAGAAAGAATCTGCAAACACAAGCATTGTCATGTCTTAGCTCAACAGAAGTCAAGGCTGAAGAGGACATTCATGATTCTGATATTTGTACTGATCATGGTAAGAAGTGGCAGCAAACATTTGCAAAGAACTAGGGTTTTAGCCATGTTGTGCTTCACTGCTGGAGACAGCACTTTGATTTATAGGTTGAAACCCAGGAAACTGTGCAGTGGTTATCATCTGTGCAGATATACCATTTATGAGAACAAGAAAACATGGAAATTGATACAGGAAGAGCAAGATGTTAAAAGAACCCTTTCTCAAAATCCATCTCCATTCATCTCATTAACAATTCATGCAAAAATATTCAAAGTCTTCTACTTAAATAGAAGTTAATAATTTGTTAATAAATAACAAAAAAAAAACCCTCCAGTGGTTTCATACAATTATTTTGGTTGGAAGAGATCTTTAAGATCATCAAGTCCAACTGATTTCCGTCCTGCTTTAAGACCTCTCATAGGGTTGAGAATCACAAAATATAATACATACAGAAAAAAGCCCTACCTGTCCAAGGTAGTATCTGACCTGTATCTTGCAAGTACAGCTTTCTGATCTTCATTTTCATTTGCGCTAGGGCTATAAAAAAATAACTGGGAATGTCACTTTGATCATTGTTTTCATTAAACAACGCATCACAAATTTATCATTATATAGGTCTCAAATTAAGGTATCATACAGAATTTTATACCACTCAGGTGTCAACAGATCCAACCCTGCATCCATTGCAAATTTAACAATTATTTATATTGTAGTCAGATTTACAGTGGATACATGTATAGACTAAAACTGAACAAAGCAACCTCTTCTTGTAAACAGGATATAGCACAAGGATACTCAGTTTTCTTTAGCAATATCATTAGAAAAGTGTTCAGATGCTCTACTGTACCTGTGTAGGCTATCTTGGGATTTGTATTGGTTAAGCACAGCTCGTCCATAGTTTTGGTCAGCACTTCAAGAAAAGAAATACAGTGATTAGTTAAAATTTGAATTCTAAAAATAGAAGATTTTCTCATGATGAAAAATATCAGTCCTTGATCAGATTTCACAGCTGACCACTACCACCATAACCACACTAGTTACAGATCTCTGCATTAGATGACTCCAGACATTTTGGAGTAAGAATTTCCTCTTCTGTGTGGTTCATGGACCAGATAATGAGGGCCTGGTCTCAAGGTGGAATTTCTACTGTAATACAAGTCCTAGTTTGCATTAGAGTAAATTTCAACTGATTCTGACTTAAGATCCTTAAAGGAACTTGCCAAGATTAATATAATCTTAAATACTGTAAATGAAAAGTAAAATGCAAAATGATTGCATTTTTGCAACCTAAACGTGAAATGTGACATTTTTTTTTTTGTAGAGGATAAGCCTGATATACCATTAAATTCTCTGCACTTAAAAGTTCCAGTGAAAAACACAGTGAAAGTCCAGCAGACTAATACTTCCAAAAGGTAATCAATACCTCATCAAGATAAGCAAAAAATAGTTATTTGATTAAGTTAATGTAATTCTGGTTGATAGAATTGATTAAAAAGCAGACACTCCAAGGATATGTATATGGCATACTGAACTAAAAACAGGAGAAATGCATTTCATGTCTTTCTTACTTTTCCTCTTCAGGTCTCTTCTTTATCCAGCTGTTATCTTGCAAAAGGGTCCTTCGTTTATTAATATCATGAGTAGCCTGTTGTCTGCTTTTAATTGCAACAGAAGGGCTCTTTTTATCTGCAAATGGAGAGAAACGTATCTTGAAAATTAACATACAGCATAACTTTGGAAACTTTAAGTACTATCAGAGAGGCTGAAGTATGTAAAGATTTAGCACAGATTGAATCTTCAGCTATCAATCCTGTTTAGTGCCCAATGTTCTCTTGGAAAGTTTGTGGCTTAATGCCTTCAGCCTTGTAGAAGTCATGTTCACCAAAATAAATTCAATTTCATCTGTAATAGGAAATAGTTTAGTATATTTTTAAGTTAAACAAGTATCACAGATCTGATAAAGGAATTATAAGATATACATTAAAGAGTAATTCTAGGAAAGTCAAAGTAATTAATCTTATTTCCTGGGGTGTTGTTTGAGGGTTTTGTATTTGCAGATGTGTGACAGTATGCAAACTACAAAAAAAAGTTAATCTTGAAAGGCTTCTCCAGCCTAAAATGTGGATTTTCAGGTTTCTCAGAAGGGTTAGACTCTCTCTGAAGCTTTTTGCTCAGTGTCTGAATGAAACCAGCTATCTAGTTTTACTGATTTTTTAAGAAAAGCAGTATATTTAAGTTCTGCGTCTTTACATCAAATTTAATTACAATTGGTATATGGGTTCAAAGATTACTGGGAGGGACAGACAGACATGCACACTCATACACTGTATGAACATGGAAGCTTGCTTTACTTATGAAAACAACCTAAAATATCTTTGCCCAACAATGCTGATATTTAGTATATAGAGGAAATAATACAATGATCATTTGCTTTTTGAGAATATATATTCCTCGTTGTATTAAAAAGAGGATGTTTATCTCATTTGGTTTCTCTTATGAGGAGTTTGGCTCAGAAGCAAGCAAAAATATTCAACCGCTATCGTCCAGTATTCTCAGTTCTTTTTCTTCCCACCTAAGTTTCATATCCTCGGCCTTTATAAGGTGAGGGGGAATATTATTGTGCCATTTTAACATTCCTCTCTGAAATGGAAGACTAGAAGTTAGGCCTAAATAGAAACTTCATTTTTTAATTACAATACTTGCTCCAAACTTCCCCAGACAAGAGAAGGTGAAAAATTAAATACGCAAAACCTTTGTCAATAGCATCCAATTAATTAACAAACTGATTCATGAAGAATACTGAGTTTCTCAGGTTTTCCTTTAGAGATCTTCATTATTTTCTCCATGAATTCTATACTCTGAGCATCTACACAAAGGAATTTAACACCATGTGTCATCACTATCAGGTGTTCAGTAAAGATATTTAACCGTAAAGATATTTAACCACAAAGATTGTGTACAGAAAGACCATACTTTATGGAAAATACACGCAGTCAGTATTAAGTCATTTATCAGAGCTGTATTTTGACATTCTGCTGTGATTTATTACATAATCTAGTTCTTGCTTTTAATACAAGAAATTCAGCTGTAATGATAACATGAAAAATGACAAACAGCTGAAGTGAGTGGAAGACCAAATCGTAATACAGCGCCAAAACATTTATCTTAAGTGACAAGGGCCAAGTCTGATTTTTATAAATACATTTTTCTCATGTAACACTGCAATACAAAGATAAAATTCAGTCTAAAAGTGTACATCTGACTGTAAATCAAAGTGCATCTGCTCTTATCTGTTGCAATTCAATGTTGACATGTCTATACTGGCAAATAAAAGAAGGCCAGTGAAGGAATTAAAGGATTGGACTCATCATTGATGTTTGCCTAGTTGCAAAGGTTCTCTGGCTCTGTGTTGGTCTAGCTCTCTCTAGGACTAAGCTGCTAGAGAAGCATAAACTTTTAAGAAGCATGGTTGTGACAGCATGGATGTGTGTTGCTCTCTCTTGGCCCTGATGTCAACATTTGCCTTTCCTTTTTTGAGTAGCACAGATGCAGACCTTTGAGACTGTTAAGAAATGAACAGGCACATCAAAGATTAGGTTCCTAAGAATGAGCTGACAATCACAGTAGATTAAGAGAAAAAAGTTATCTATCCTCATTGTATGATTTCTGCATCAGTCTGTCCACTCTCATTTTAAACAACAGCATTGTCTCATAGTCAAGAATGAAGATAATTGTAATTAGCAAGTAAGACTATAGTAAATGCATTTGCCTTAAATATTTACTGGTTTAAATATACTGATAATATTAGCAATGACTGGGGTGTAATAGGGGCTTGGATGAACAAATATAGATAGAAAAAAAACATTGCAACATTCAGTAATGAGGGATTTGAATGAATAGCAGAATTTGTACCTTCACATTCTCATAAATATTTAGGTACTTTTAATTTGGTACAATCATTTGCATTGAGAGAAAGAGAAAAAAAAAGTTACATGTTGAAAGTAGGAAAAATGTGAGTTCAAGTATATGAATTCCTGAGATAAAACTTCTCTACAGCAAGGATAGCTGATGGCAGCTAAAAGGGTGGAAATGGTTCCAGCATTTCTATCATGCAAATAGTTTTAGCCAAAAATACTTTCAACTGCCTGCAATAAATTTTATCTATGCTCTACTGTCAGCCATAACCTCCTCTGAATAAGAAAAATTCTGCAATGACATGAACATAAGCATTTCTATATATTCAAGAAGTACTCATACATCTGACTATTAAAATCGATGTCATATGTGCAATATTAGCTTTTTCTCCAGTAACATTTTAGGAAAACTGTTATCAGCTACCCAAAAATTACTTGGATTTCACAGAAAACATGGCTTTATAGGAGATTTCCCAAAACCTTTTTTGCACTAAGCAATTAAAGGCAATAACCTTCTTACATTGGTGATAAAAAGTTTATGTCCTGACACAAGAGACAAGCTTCTCCCAACCATAGCTGTACCCATTTTGGTGTACTTAGACCTGGCACATCCCACTAAACCAGGTCCTCATGTGCTCCAAAACTTTTCAATCTTTTGAAGCATTTTGTAGGTTCCAGGGAAATGGAAAATTTCATCACATTTCCAGTTTGCATCTGATCATTTCTCTGCATGGAAAGCAAACTCTAGGCTGCCTTAAACTTTGTCCGTCCAGAGGAATAAGCAATCTCATCTGACAATAATTACATCGTTTTCCTCTCTCATCTGCTCCATTCTAACTTTCCTTAATTTCTCCTCCTTCCTCCATAAGGAGTCAAAGAGTCAGTGCTGAGATGGATGGATGCACTGTCTGCCAACTGCCCTCCCAGCCACCATGCTCCTGTGGGCTTTCCACAGCAACCACAGGGCTCAGCAGAGGGAACCACCACAGAATCATAGAATAATTAAGGCTGGAAAAGAACTCCAAGATCATCAAGTCCCACCATTAACCTAACACTGCCAACTCCGCCACTTAACCATGTCCCAAACTGCCTTGAGAGCATAAAATAAAGGAGACTCAAAATTACCACTTTGATTAGGAGACTGTTTTCGTATGCTGAATGTTGACATTTTGTTCAGTGGGGTGTCCTTCTGAGGGAATCTAAAAGAAAACATGAAAAAAAATAAAAGGAGATTTGGTGATGAGATTAAGAATCAATCCCAAAGACCATTTAAATTGGTTTGCTGCTTTGATTGCCTCCTCACACATGTTTATTCGGATAGGGTGGAATGACTTAGAGCTAGCTGCAGCCTCTTGGAACTGAAGCTCAGGCATGCAATGGCTTTTCCCTCCATGGTGATGACTATATCCCTGTGTCGCTATCACACTATCTCTCCCTCCTTTTCCTTGTTGGGAGCTTCTCCCCTGAGAACATGTGGAGTGGTGAGAGCCTTCAGAGGGCAAGATAGAGTAATGAAGAATGGGGTGAGGTGATTAGCTTTGGGAAGATGATATCAGTCTGTGGCTCAGAGCAGCACCTCGAGCACACGTGGGCTCATCCAGCCACACAGACAGGTCTCACAACTTCAGTGGCCTGCAGCTAACATGAGAGCCCAGGACAGAGGTGGTTCTTTTGCCCGCAGCACTTTTCTAGTCACTGATTTCTCCTCTTATCTCAAATTAGGTTAAAAAAATGAGCCTCCAAGAATGCTAGTTTTAGAAAAATAATAATTATTTGGGAGTTATGGCACTCAAAAGATTTCATGTTATGCTTATAAACTGGATTTTGAATATCAGCTTTCCCAGAAAAGACACCAAGCAGAACATAATGATGCTTCAACAATAAAAACTCCTCTTTAAGTAGAAAAAGAAAAACAAACAAAAAAATCCACCAAAACAAACAAAAAAAAATCCCACAATCCTAACATTGACTCAAGAATGTAGAAAAAACTAATCCTTTTTAGCAAGTGGATTCCTTTCTGAAAAGCAGCATTTTCCAAAAAAGCAGTGTTAAGCTGGAAAGCTCCCAATCAGCTCCACTTGTCAGGCTGCTAAAATTTACCAGAAGCACTAGAAAACTGGTTTTGTGACAGAAGAAGTCATTAGAAATCAGAAATATTCCCAGTTCTCTGGATGAAACAGTTTTCATGGCTTTTTTGCAGACAGAGTAATTTAATTACTCACCTAAACCAGAGTAGATTGAGAGATTGGAGCCTGTCGCTGCTTCTTTACTGATGCGAGGTGAAGAGAAGGTTGAAATTTGGGAAAGACTTCACGAAAATACTGTAAGTAATACTGACAATAAAATACATAAAGCACATGTCACAATGAATTGCACGTAGAGCAGGTTTTTCTTCTCTCTGTTTTTCCTTACAGTAATTGATAAAAAAATCTTAACAAGAAATAGGAAATCAAAATCTGAATGTAAACAAATACAGATCTGTTTAGAAAGTAAAGATATAAACATAAAATTAATGCTGGAGTTCCAAAGTCCACATATATCTTTCCCAGTTGTGAAATTGCAGATGTTTATAAGAGTTTAAAATTCTGGCATCTTGACTGGAAGACTCTGACCCACATTCCCTTCTTTTAGCCTTAGCTGTTGGTATCAAGCACGCATTGGCACGGTGTATGTAGAAAACGTGCTGGATCTGGTTTCCACTCAATAAAAAAATACTCAGGGCTGTGGTGAGTCTTATTTATTTTACAATAGGTTATAAAGCATCTTTCAAAATTACTGATATAAGGTTTCAAGTAGATACGCACTGAATTTCTTAGAAACGCTTTAGGTAGGTTATCAAGCAATCAGTTTTAGATAATAACCAATCTTACTATAAATTTTCCTGAACCTTCACATGGTGATAGAGAGGACTCTGATTTATTTATGTTTTCAGCTTAGCAACAGCTGGACATCTGATAATATTTTGTATTTCAGTCAGTCCTAGGATAATAAGCTTGTCATTTCAGTATATTTCACAAGCGCTGAGTGCTGGCACTGCTTCATCTGGAGAAGCTGGAGTTTGCAAGGAACTTGGATTTATTACAAAAATACAATGTTATAAAAAAAATAAACATTTTTTTCTGAAATGTAAATTATTGCCAAAGTAAAAAATCCATACAGTTTGAGACATGCCTTTAAAATCAACAGAATAATTATGAATGCATTAATGACACTAACACCCTGAAAAGCAACTGCAAAGTAGGTTTGCAACTCCCACTTGTATCCATGACAAAAGAAAGTCCAGCGTGTCATTTCATCCTCCATCATTTAATTAAACCTGTGTTTTATCTCTTGTCCTATAATCATTTTTTAACTTTTTTAGGGCAAACCAATATTTTTGTTGTACGTGTGTATAGCATCCAGAAAAAGACTGCTACCTAGTCTCCTAGCCCAAAAATAGTATGCATAAATGAATATAAGAAATACGCACACTCCCTTTTACAGTCAGCACTGAAAATGTGCCAGGTATTCTGAAGTTTTAAACATAGGCATTTTATTCTTACAGAATACTGCCATACTGCCCTCAAGGTTTATTTCCTGATTCCAGACTTTCAAGATGTATACCTAAGATTAATCCATTATAATTTAAAATGTAAATGAAAAAATATTCTACTTTCATCACTAGCATGGAAAATTAAGAATCATTACAGTAAAGTATAAATTTCAAGATGTTAGAAATGAAAAGTATTTGGTGTAAAGAGGCAGAATACAACTCAAAGCATTTTTTTTTCTCGGTCTTCACTGTTGTGAATTGAATGTGTATGAAGCTGGAAAGCAGAACAGACAGAAGATTATGAGGTTCTCATTAGTTTACTAACTTCAGCTCATAAAGATCTGGAACTTTCACATTATTCACACAGGTTAGTGAACTGCTTATCAGTTCAAGGGACGAAAAAAGAGGTTTTTAACTTTTTAAATGAAATAGTGAGAAAGACAATTATATGCTTCTATAGTATGGTATAGTATAGTATTGTAGTAAATTATATTCAAGCATTCTTAATAACATCTCAACCACTGAAGCAAAACATCTCAACTGGAATGCAAAACAAAAACAAACATGAATGTAGCTCCAGTGTAATTTGAATTTAAAAACAGCCTCAGGAAATTCTGAAAGAAAATTAAAACTGCATCAGCCAGTCCAATGAACAGTTCCCCAAAAGTTTTAAGACATGCTAATCCTGGATTCAGATCCTCTCCCATTTTTGGGGAAATCCAAATACAACCCCAAGGAAATCTGGAAAAAGATTCAGACATGACTTCAGGGAAAGTCAAATGCCCCTCCAAGCTGGTAGCAAGTTACTCAGAAAGCAGCACAGGTCTCCAATACTCTTTTTTATCACAGATAACCGTATTCATACTTCTATATCTACTTTCCACATCCTACCGACGTGTCTGCAGATCCACTGATCAGCAGAAGACTTAAGGCCTGCCTTCTAAAAGCTAGACCTTCTAATTTTCAGCTAGTCTGAACACACCTGTTCTTCCAACACAGAGTCCTCTTGCCTTTCTCCTTCTGTTCTTGGCTGTAGCTTTCTATGTAATTAGGTTTCACATGCATGCATTGCTGTATTTTAAAAAAATACATAAGAATAATACAAACATTTCCTGAAAGAGTCATATTTTCCACATCAGTCTAAACTAGTTGCAACCAAAAATGTCTATGTTCTTTGGCTCCTAGCTATGACACTGATTAAAACATTATTTATAAATATTCAGTTTATACATATTTTGCTTTTAATAAACAATATTTCTTTCCACAGCTTAGAGGTACTGCATATCATCATACTGTGTAATAAGTAATTCAGCATAATAGATGTTGAGGGAGTGCCACAGGGAGGTACGCTTTCTTCTCTTAAAAGCCAAAACATTTGTTTTTATCCTGAAGTTATTCATATAAAGCATTGCCAAATGTGAATGCCTAAAATATCAAACCTCCTACTATTATTAACAAAGCGGGTGATACAAAAAGTTGCAGATAAACAACTAGTTTAAAACAAAAAAACTTTCAGAATGTTCCTGTCTTCCAGCTTCTTGTGCTGCATTGTAGAGAAGCCACTGAGCTTGGCATGTCCACATCAAATACCAGCTGGAACAAGCAGCTTTCTTACACACGGCTCTAAACAGCCACAAGCTTGCAGACAACTTTCAAAGTTTCAGCTTTTCAAAAATGACTAATGTCTACCATATGATAAAGAACATATACTTTGTTCTTTTTTTATCCCAAATATGAAATTTCCCACCAAAATTCCATATTCTTGAAAGATTATTCTACTCTGAAGTTACATGGTCAGTATTTTGTTAGTATTCAGAGTTTAAAATTTGAGAATTATTCCACTAGATATCTAATAAAAGGTTAGGAAATTAATTTCCCACATCCTTTGTAGTTTAACCAGACTTGCTTTCACTGCAGTCCAGGAGAAATTTTGGACAGAATAACTATTGATGAGAGAAGAAATGGAAGGCTTGCTTCAGCTTTACTTTTTCTTTGTTGTTGTTCCCCCCCCCCTCCCCCCCCATTGGAACTGTTCTACATACTACATGGCTTAACTTTCATTTATATGTGTTGAATGTGGAGAATATGCTATTTTAAACAAAAGCACATTTGATCCTACTTAATCACCACTTCAAAGCACATCACAAAGTATTTCCTTGCCTTTGGTTAGAAACTTTTATCTCAGGTCAGCAAACTTTGTTATTTCCTCCATTATTTCTCTTGAATATAGTTAAGGCCTAGATGTGTGAGGAAGCAACCGATTAAAGTTATTCTGACCTGGTACAGGATAAAGATCTATAGGCCTTAGAAATAAGGCACTGGGGAGTCACATCATTACAGTAGTTCTTCTGGATAGAAATCCATAATTGTGTAAAGTGAAATCTTTCTGGTTTGGAAGTTGACATACATTACTGGTTTTGGATTGTAAGATTTGGCTACCTATACTTCAACTCTAATAATTTGTATTTCTAAACATGGCTTCACTTCATGGTTGCAGGTAAAGACTGTTTTTCATACCACCATCACACCTGGAGTCACACTAATCTGTGCCATCCTTCAATTTCCAAACTCACTATTTCAGTCAAGCAGATAATCTCCTCAAGAGCCTTAAAGGCTCTCTCACTCAGGTGCAAATCTCTATGATGCTGCATTTTCTTCCCTCTAAAATTGTCACCAGTATCCACTGCCATAGCTCAAGACTGTATGTCAGGACATGAAATGAAAGAACAATGTTGTTGCTAACTCAGCACAGTACCAAGTGTGTACTCAGAGCTTAGCAAGTAAACATTTGAATATCATTTATATGTTTCAAAATTAAAAGTAACACGATTCTCTTTACTTGCCGCTTGGACTTTTTGTCCTTTTACTTAAAACTACATGTAAAAATAACATTTATTTTACAGATATAAAGAATTATAAAAAATATGTTCCTGGAATGATTTTTTTTTTCCCCCCTCAAGAGTTACATATTGGAGCAATAGCCATATAGTCCATTTGCAAATTCCTGGAAATAATAATGTTTAAATAAGTATTTTACTATACAGTTTAGGCCACAGAATTGATAACAAGCCTCAAAGAGAATAGGAATAAGGTGTATGTGTGTAAAAGAGGAAACAAACAGGCAAAGTTAGAACAGGCAAAAGAACTCATGCAGTACTATAGAAATCATTCATCTATTTGCAGCAGAAAGAGCTCTCAGAACTGGTTTTTCAGGACGTGGGCGGAGGAGATTCTGTTTTGAAAGAAATTAAGCTTTGGAGCTGTCACTAGTGTAAAATCAGATGCTAAGTCAGAACCCAAATTTGTATGTATTTTTAAATTAGAACTATAAGATCAGTCTTAAATGGCATTTATTTTTTAATAGCATGTAGAAGAGTGGGTGATAATTTCAGATTTTTTTTTTATTCTACTAGTTCCTTTCACTTTACTACATTTTTAATAAAGAAAACTTCCTGTTTTTACATGGTGCAGGTAAGTCATCCTATCAAAGTAAAATAGGTATTTTTGCTATACCTTTAGCAAGGTGGAAATTATTTCTGGATATTTCACAAGTGATTTGTTCTTAAAAAAGCAAGCTATTGCTAACTTTTTTCAAAATCACATGCTTGAATTAAATACAAATAAATTAGATATTCATACGCTTTGATTTTAGCTAAAAGTTCCAAGGATGGAAAAAAGAAACAGCAAAGCAAACTAAATGACATCAAAACAGCCATTCAAGAAAAGTGATCCAAATGAGTTTGTCATGAGAGAAATAGCACTAAAATAAGTTACAATTAACAATATAATGTATATAATGGAGTAATTAAGATAGTATCAACAAGAGAACATTTCAGAAATGTCCAACAAATTTGACACCTAAACTGAGATGCTTTAAGAGCTGAGTTTTCGTTGTCAAGTTCTCCCCACTTCTTGAAAATTAGATCCTTTGAAGTGGGATCCTTAATTGGACACTAAGAAATCACAGAAAATCTGAAAATATACAACTTTCAATACATGGTATGTAAAACCAGGAAAGTAAACACCCTTACCTAGGTATGGTAGAAGTAAATGTCCTAGTGTGGCTCACTGTGGTTAAGCCAGCCTGGAGATACCTGGAAGTGAGGTACAATTAAAGCAGACAGAAAGCTGAACTGTCGTTTCCAGCTGTCTGAAAAGTCAGGAGACTTCTCCTTCAGAGGCTGAGTCACTTAAGGAGGAGGTAGGAGGTGTGGAAAAGGGTGGCACCTTGTAGAAATACCAGATCAATTAGAAGTACTGGTGAGCTGCTATACTTCTGTACTTGCTGTGCTTTCCAAGTGCAGTAGGGCTGGGTTTCACAAAATGAAGTGCTTTTAACAGACCTTGAAACAGAAAAAGAAGCAATTACTGTTTGGAAAAATATACTACAGTCATCTGGATTTTCCACAGAAATGTATGCAGCAGAGCTATAGGGCTGCCTCTCAGCTAGAGGGTTTCAGGTATTTATGCTGATGAACATGAAGAAGCACCATAAAGGAAAACTCTGCAGAAGGGTTACGTGGGGAATACACACTGGAATCTGATATGCTCCAAGTGTTTGTGCTGTTTGAGTATGTGGGCAGAGGCAAAAGACCTGTGGGGGAAAACCCACACAGATGAGATCTTGTTGCAAGTCCATCTTATCTGTGCACATTTGCATTCTTCAGTACAGCAGTACAGCCAGTAATAAACAGAAAGGAGACAAGAGATTGCCTTCATTACTTTTTTTTCCCCTTACAATGTCTTCAGTAAATTTCTCTGTAAGCTAAGAACTGTCTTACTGTTAATAAATACAGTAGCAAGGCACATAAAATTCCTTATAGGAATGTTGTATGTGACCCTATGGCTCTGTTTAAGATAAAGTCTGTTTTTAAAATATCTTACACAAGTCTGTATTTATTTTGTATTTAGGGAGCTTTTGCAATGAAATATTTAAGATGTGGTTATGTGAGTTTCTGAGTAACCTTTAGTCTTATTGTCTTTTGTGAAAAATAAGAATTTCTTTCAAACCAAAAATAAGAAATTATCTGACATAAATTAACTTAGTAAATGTCTCCTTAGCCGTATTTCTAGTCCTTATTTTTGCTGATGGTTACCTCTTCATAGGCTTGGTACTCAGTACCACGAAGTTATTGTCTAAACATTGGTTATATCTGATGAAACACAGCTGATGAAGCAGAGCAGCAGGCAAGAAAATGCCAAGAATAAACTACTACCACAAGTTTCAGGATTAATTAATAAAGCCAAGCAAACCTTTCTCAACTTTGTACATCTCTTGTTTTGAGCTTCTGAAAGTGAAAAGTATTTATAGCAGTCCTGACATGTTCATATCTTTCTACAATCATGAAGAAAACTTTATGAATGCAGCTCTTTGCAGACATACTACAATATAAGACACATGCTTCACAAATGAAACAGATGTCTTTCTCATAAGCAACAAGCAGTGGGAACTAGCTTAAAAATAATCTCCATAAGCTTTGAGTTGAAATGGACATATAGCTTTGATTTATAATAACAATACCTGAGATCACGAATAACTTTGTTTTGAAGCATTTTTCATTCACAATCCAGGTGCTAGATGACATTAATTTGTTATCATTTTACATTCAAGCAGAAAAGTTCTTCTTGTAAATCAGAGATAAGCTTAATTTGTCTCACAGTGCTGCCATCCTTAGCCAAAATATTTGAGAAACAAAAACAGAGATGCAACCGATACAGTCTGGAGAAATTTAATTGATATTTCCCTGTATTTATAACCTTTGAGCACAGAGAAGAACCTATCATCATCACCATCACGGTTGGAAAGGATCTTCAAGTCCAACCGAAAAAGCACATGGCCTGTACAGGGTTTACAAACCCACAACCTCAGTGTGACTATAGGACACAGTTCTGCTATCCAAAGTAAGCCTCAGGCTTATTCTAATACAGTCCTTGCTAAGTCCTTAGCAGTTGAGATGATGCAATAGGCTTTCTAGAGGAAGATGCATACTTATAAGAAATTCCAATAAATGGTACTGACCTCAGTTTAAGAATAAAGCAGGTTGTCTATCTTTTATCAATTGATCTGCAACAACCAATGATGTGATGAATTTCTGATGTTAGCTAGGCTGATTACTTAATATTTCAAAGCTGAAAAGATCCCCATACTTCTCTTTTTTTTTAGATTAAAGCAAATCTGACTTACTGCTATTCATTCTGTCTCATCTTCTGTATGGTAACAGCATACAAGTATTGTTCCTGGTGAAAAAAGAATATATGATGTAGTGCCATGTATCAGGAACTGAACATATACAGCATAAGCACAGAGTGAAAGTGACCCTTAACTGTTTCTTATGAGCGAACTTCCCTTACTCTGAAAAAACTTAGCTTTAGGAAATTCAGAGGAAGAAAAACTTTGCCTCGGGATCTCAGTATAACAAATAAGTTATATCACAAATCCAACCATCCTCAGACTGCATGAACTGTTCTGCAGTTAGGCTTAGAGAACATACCAAACATACCAAAACCCAGTCCCTGATCTGAGGATAAGTGTCACTGCATGGTTTGTATCTATACAGCTAAACTTGCTTTCCAAACAACTATGTGGCTTCGTCCACACTCCTACTGGAAATAGTCTAGGGCTTGTACTAGAGAGATCCATTCTCAAGGCTTTTTTCAGAGATAGCTAATAGACAGGAGCAAAACTGAGTCAGGAAGCGTTCATAATAATGGCAGGGACAGACAGAGGATATTGCTCAAACCCAGGTCCTACCCCTCCTTGCTAACTTGTCCAGCCCTATGTAAAATAAGAGGATGCTGGGACTTTTGCTACCTCTATGAACTAAGGTACCATGGGTCAAATAACCAAGGGAATATATTGCCTATGGGTACACCCTTAGAACCACACTCACAAAGGCTGTGTGAATCCCAGTAGCATTCATGACTGCAACAGAGAGGGAAAAATAAGAAGTACAATTTTTTGGTTTTCCCATGGGCAGATTATTCTATCATTAGACTCCCATGGGATTTCTGTGACTTTCCCCTGAAGATTCTAGTCCTCCTGCTCCTAGAAAGACATGTCAAAATAAACTAAACTACTGACCTAATGTGAGGTGGAAACTCCCTTTCTCCGTGGGCATCTTCGCTCAGACTCAGATGCAGGTTTTAAAGGTAGATAAACAACATCCTGGGAAGCCTTGAAAAGGGCAACTATTTGCACTGCCTAGCATCTGGAGTCCTTTTTAATAATTTTATTCCTCTCTTGGTACTCAGAAAGTCAGTATCCCTCTGCCTAAACCACATACAAGACGCATCTCCAAGTATGCCTAACCCTTTCAAAGGACAGGACGAGAAAGCAACAGTCTACCAATTGGAAAAGTCACTTGGCCTATGGCTAAAGCCAAGTTCAAATCATTCCACCTTCTGACAGCAGCCAATTTTTACCAGCAAACTACCTTAACCACTGAGTTATATTTTTCATAGGAAGGAACACAATTGCCACCATTATTCTATCTCCTTAAAGTTTAAATATTCACTATAATTTACAGATATTGGTCCCACCACTGTCCAAAAGAATATTTAGATATTGTGTATGGAATTCTCCTTTTTTCTTTTTATATTGTGTTTTTCAGAATTGTATCACTTGGTTGATTAAAATGGGTAGGGAGAAGAGTGATTTTGTGATGTTATGTAGCAACAGCTGTTATGCAGGGTGAGAACAACTTAAAGCCACTTTCACTAGATTATGTTACTGTTAAACTAAGTACAACATTTCTGTAATTCTAATATGAAATACCAGAATGCACCAGGGATAATGTTGTGCTTTATGGATTAACTTTTGCCAGCCCAGCTTACATTTCCTGTTACTATTGCAGATTGCCATTCCTGGGGAATACCTTTCAGCTGGTTAGTGTAAGGTATGCAGTTTGGTTGTTTAACCACACCTTCCAGAGTACAGGAAGGAGCACTCTCAGAGCTTTTTTCATGTGCATTTTTTAAATGCTAAGAAAACATAGTGACAATGCAGATGTATTTGCCAGCCCATTGTTGTTCCAAAAGGTGTGGTAAGGTTCATAAACTAAAGAAGGAAGAAAAAAATTGCTGTAAATATTATGCAAAATATCTGAACTTTTTCGCTGCTTCTAGTTGCCACAAAAAATGCCTCAGCAGTGTCTTCTGTTTTCCTTTCTAAAATTGCTTGGCAGAGAAAAATGCTAATCATGGCAGATGCCAAGATACATTTTTGTAGATACACAGTCTTGAGTGTTAGTGGGCCTGATTTTCCCACCATCTACTCTGCAACTGAGTGAAATGGCTTGCAGAAGTCCTGAAAGCCTGGTCCATTGTATGCTAAACTTGTGTTACTTGATCTGCACCACTGCCATTACTATCTTAGCTAAAGAACACGAAGAGTTACTGATACAATCAGTTGCTTAGGGAAAATTGTGCTGAAAATCTGGCTAAGTCAAATGAAATCTGTGTGGTACCAGCTGAATGGTTGCAAAGTTTTGTAGTTTATGTTATTGATAAATATCTTATTTGTTAATGTTTTAGCACCATCCAAATTAACAAAGAGCATTCATATGGGTGGTTCAAGAAATGAAAATGATACTTTGATCTCTGAGCAATAGTAGTAGGAGTGTAGGAATTGTGATTAGATGTGCTTTCTATCATTCAGAATAAGACAGGCTTTATAACACCCCCATTGCCTAAAGTCCCTCACTGAGAGAGCTCTGGGAAAGAACCAAGAGTCTTGATCTCGAGGAAAGTCACCTTGATAAAAGATGTTAGAGGAGAAGTAAATGGGAGGAAACCTTCCTGCTCCCCATCTGAAATTTTCTTGTAGCAATTAGTGGTCATGGGCACTCTAAATAGGTAAGAGATACCACTCCCAGCTCTCCAGGGTGCTCTTTTTATGTAACAGTCAAGGAGGTGTATCTGCCCCATCAGATGATATCCATGTGAGGAACTTCAGATTAGATTGTGTTTCTCTCCTTGTCCTGGTATTGTGTTGGGATTATCTGTTATGCCTAAACAGTCTTTTCTCTTCTAATGATGATTCTTCCTTTTATGAATTGGATCAAATTAGTTGATTGAGAACTTGATGTCATTTGAAAACCTATATGGAAATTTTATACTAGTCAAAAAACCCCAGTGAACCAACATGCCATGTATTTAACCAAATCTTCATTTGACAGGTGGGTTACACACTGATGTTACCAGCATACACAGCTGCTATGCATGCAAGCCAAATGAAACAGATTGTGATCCTATTATCTATCCACATCAAAGCTAAATATGAGCATATAAGAAAGGTAGGTTTTCCTCATTCCTGGAAGATGCTGACTATTGTACAGCTAGCACAGAATGGCTTCCTGTAGAAGAGCTGTTAGAAAACACGTTCCAAAATTAGTAACTGCAGAAGTAAGACAAAGGCCAAAAATGAGAATCAGAAAGGGTGGAGTGGAACTTAAAAGGCTCAAAGAAGCACTCAAAAGATCATCAAAGGCATAAAATTAATTCCCCACACAAGGAACCAATGCATCGGATAAGACCCTTTTAGTGCAGTGAAGGGGTAATTTAATGACTGTAAGGACACTTATGGAAAGCAACATACATGCTTTCCATGTTCTTCCACTTTTCCCTGAGCATCTGCTCTTGGCCTCTGTTATAGACAGAATATTGGGCTAGATAGGTCTTTGGGATGACCAAGGACAACCCCTTCTATATTATGCCCCCATGGTCAATATTTTTATCAGGCACATAACTAAAATTGCATTAAAATAATTTCCTAATTCTTTTATTTTGATGTAAACAATCAAGATGATAACAAATTTTTGTACAATGTTGGTGCTTTAAGACATTAAAATAAGTCAGTCTCAAGGTGCTGTCATTCAGCCCCTCCAATGAGAGTCATTCAGCATTATTATTTTAGTTTCTTCAGGCTGAATTTCTTCTCTAGCTACATGCCAAATGTGTAGAGTATGCATATATGTAAATATGAAGAGCACTATATTTTGTTAGCATATATAGGACCTTTTTCTCACAC
Organism: Bucco capensis; assembly: GCA_013396975.1. NCBI lineage: Eukaryota > Metazoa > Chordata > Aves > Piciformes > Bucconidae > Bucco > Bucco capensis. Next base: position 38,433 of record VWZO01021524.1, on the reverse strand, counting down.
ATAAACACCTTTGAGTCAAATCAAATTGTTCTTCTGTTCAACTAACAGATAAAATAGCAAGGCAGATTTGTGATGTGTGTTGAAATGTAGGTCATCTTCAGAAGTAAAATACAAAATGGTATCACAGAAGTGGGATCTTCCCTCCATGTTCCCCTCTCAGTTTCTCTGGAGAAGAATTCATCCACCTCATTATTCTCACTTATCCACAGAAGTAGAAGGATTAATAGCATTTCAAAGCATATTCCAAGGAGTAAATTTCAGGTGCAAGTTTCAATCACAAACAGGACTATGTGAAAGAAAGAATGTATTTCCTACTTTAACACATCTACATGTAGGGCTTCATGGGCTGAGAAGCTGAAGAAACAACTGAGCTCTGTTTTTGCCTTTACAAAATACTTGTCCTTTGATATAAACTGGCTAATAGACTGTTACAATGGTAAGGAAGCTAGTACCTTTAAAATATCAACTTCTCCTTCCATTTTATTCTGAGTAAATTACATTCTTCTGAGCAAGTAGTTATAGAACTGTGAGTACTTCGGAAAGAATGTTGGCAGAAACAATCTTTTACATGAGTTTTAATGTTCAGTACACAAAGAACTGAGCTGAACTTTTTCATTTGTTTTTGTTGCTGTTGTTAACTGCAATAAAAACAAGGCTGAACTTTAAATCAGGGTGATTTCAAAGTAATTTGCGTGATATTACAAGGGAAAGAGTCAGAACAGAATTATTATATTTGTCTGGATGTAATCATGGTGTCCCAGATCTGTTCCTGAAGTTCCAGATTCTGCCAGAGTGCTATAAGCACATCCTGTGAAGAACCCAGTAATTTCATTGTGGGCAACTCTGGATCCTTATGCAGGCTATTAGCCTGCATGAAACTAAATGCTAATTAATGTTTAAGTAAATAACCTGAATTCTACTCAATGAAGGGAGAAGCCAAGCTGGTGACAGCTATTTTCAAACAACTGTTTTCTCAGAACTGGGCAATACTTTACTTTCCATCACAGGCCCTATTTAACAAAAAAGCTAGGCTACATCAAAAGCTAGGCTCCTGCCTCTACATTTGTCACTCAAGACACCCCTAATGTAATTATGCTCTAATGTAGATGACAAAAGTAGGTCAGAGCATTGGGTTCTAGAAGTTACTATTTCTCTCCACTGTCTTGAAAGGGAGCCTGAGATGACAAGTCAAATGTAGGCATCTGCACTGTAAACACCTAGATAGGTCAGATGAATCCCAAGTAAAGGCAGGATTTCAAATAAAATTTTTGCTCTTGTAAAAGCAATGACTTCTTTCAATATCAAAAGGGAAAGGAAACAAGCATGCAGATTTTTTTCTGTCTAGCCAAAATTCAAGTCGCAAAGCTCATTCCGCAGCCTCAGCGGTACTGCATTTACACTACATCAAAATTTGTCTCATTCTCTAGCAGACTGTGTGTCCTGCATTGTAGAAAACAACTTCCACACTACACTGTGGTAACTTACTCAAAAAATATGACAAGGAAACTGTAATCTGGCCATGTGGGAGTCCGACCCACAGAGAAATTGCAAGAAGAGAGAGAGAAACCAGAAATCATTGTGCTTTCCTGGCAGATACATCCCTTTCATTCATGGGTAAAAAGGAAATAGTCCTGTTTTTAGAAGGAATATGTCAGATCTTTCTGGATTTGAACCTTCCAGCTATAGCAACAGTAAGACTTGAATTTTGGGGTTTAACTGCTTTACTTGTAGGTGACTGTGTTCACTCTGTTCAGATCCCTGAGCCGCAGACAAATCAGTATAAATGAGGTTTGGCATTTTCTATGAACTTGTGCACAGAACCTCCACAGTATCATTCCTAAAACACAGTATTCAAATTCTTTTAATCTTTTCTTGATTTTAATTTTGAAATATGCATTTCTGTTCCAGAATATTTGAAACTTTTAAACTCATAATGCTAAATTCCTTTAAGGTTGAAGCAGAAAGCTCCAAGTCAGTGAGCAAACTATGTTGTAGCTTAATTACATGACCGGGTTGGGTGTGTGAAAATAGCCACCACACACCAGAGAATAAATTGCTGGGTTTGGTTTTTCTTGATTTGCAAGTTGCTATAAAAGGTGCATGTTCCCAAGGAGTGGAGAAAAGTAGGGGTGTGTTAAACAGGTTTAAGGACATTTTAAAGAGACACTGTCAGGTCTGAGACATAGTAGATTTGGTGTACTTCCTCCTTCCTTCCAAATAACATTTTCTGGTTTTGTGGTTACAAACAGCTAAGCTGCACCTTGCCTCTCTATTTAAGCAGTACCACAAAATCCAGTGTAGCAGTTATATGTCACACTGGTCACTCACACTGTCTTTTTCTTTTTGCCATCAGCTAGGAAGTGAAGCTGCCAGAACGGCTGTTCTTCTTACTCCTTGGAGAGCAGAATTCACATGCCATTAAGTCCAGCAGTAAAATCTCGTGGTTTTCTGTAAAAATAGCTGTGGTGAGGACAAAAAACACTTGAATCAAACTATTTCTTCACTCAGAAGCAGTAAAGAAGTTATGTGTTAGTGTTCCTGGGGCCACCCCTTTAAGGTCTGAAACACTCCATTCCAAAGTCTGGGTTGCAAATTCCCAGGAACCTCGGCAAAAATCATATGATTTTGAACCTCAATTTTCTTGTTTCTCATATATTTTGCATGGAGAATGAACATAATTTTAAATCTTTTATACACATAACATTGTTTTTGAGCCTTGGAGAACTGCTGAGTATGTTCTTCTGGGTATCCTACTGGAACTAAGGATCATTCCAACTGAAAATGAGAGTAATCTTTCCTAAATGGATTTCACAAGAGATGACTGGAATAACTATTTCAATCCTTTGCTTAGTACAGAAGAATTGAATTAGCGGAGCACAATGTATATACAAACTTCAGCCTACCATTGTTGCAAATAACTCCAACGTCTTTGTTTGGAAGGATTCAACCTCACTCTCTAAGGAATAATTTTAAATCACTTTTTTCCCCCAGGTAGTAATTATGTTATATTTTGAATCCCTCCTGTGGCATTATACTGCAGTACTTACAGTGTTGTCCAACATTCTATATTATAGAAATATTCAGCACCAAAAGGTCTAGTACTTAGTTATTTGAGAAAATACATCTTTTAAATTCACCTTTCCAAAGATAATGAGAGCACCACGACATGCACAAAAATCATTGTTAGCCAAACCAAAATTTAGTTTATGAAAAGAGCAGAGTGAGGATGTGATTTGCAAGTCTGGAAGAGGCAGAGTAGATGGAGATTGAAATTTGGAAATAGGTAGTAAAGTAATTGAAAAGGAGCCGAAATAAAAATGGAGGAAGATGTTAAAGAGAAACTGGAAGCAAACAGAGAAGAATCTAGAAGATCAAAGATCAGTTTGTTCTCAAATGCTAACAGTGTAAATCCTCCAGAGCTGTGCTCATGCAGCATTTCAAGAACTGTATTCTTGTATATGAAGATTAACATTTCCTACTGTTTTTAAAGCAATGATAGAAGTGCTTATATAAAAGATAGAACATTTATTTCCCCAGAAATCTTACATTTTAGGAAAACTGTAATCAAATGAAGAGCAACAGGATGAGCAGTAATGTTGCCTGAGAAATATGTAATGAACAATGTGTGGCACATCAACTATTTCTTCCACATGGTTTGTGATTAGGACAGATTATCACCTGAGTTATGCTGCAGAAGGAGCAAATAAAGGCAAATGCACAGGATGAAGAAGGGTGGATTCTCAGTTGCAAACAAGGAACCTGAGGGATTTGAAGACAATGCCACAAGCAAGCAGCCCTCAGAGGCCCATGCAGAAGGGCAAGTTCAGTTATAGGCTTTTACTACAATTTTTCTCAGGGTTTTGTAAAGACATCCTCCTAAACAAAGGTGTAACTGCAAAGACTACCCGTTCAGGGAACACCAAAGATTGCAATGTTTCAGTATCTCCATCACTTATCTGACTGTACAGTGCAGTGATCCAGTAAATGGAACAATTCTGCTTTCTCTGTCCTGTCCTTGGCCATGTTGTCCCATTAGTCCCTTAGATTGCCTCAGTCAGGTCAGTAAACTGATCCTATTTACCATAGGTCTCATAATCAAAAGAACAGAAGAAAAGCATATGGAAAAAAAGCAAGATACAGGGTAGGGCAAGATCACTCCATAGTCACAGTGTGCTGTTAGATGGTTTACNAGCAAGATACAGGGTAGGGCAAGATCACTCCAACAGCACACTAGATGGTTTATACCAGTCAGGAAAACAGCTCTTAAAGCTAGCATCTGAAACAAAAGGATGGCTCACACCTCAAAATCAGTGTTTTAACTTCTTTGTAAATTCAGTCTTATTATTGATAATGTCCCTTCACTAGTGCACTTTCCCTAACCAAACAGCTCCAGATTTTTTTAATGTAAGAGAAGGACAAGATAGCCTTTAAAGGACCCTTCCAACCCAAACTAGACTGTGATCCTGTAATTCTGTTGCCATCTCAGCAAAGCCACTTTCCAGCCAGTGAGCCTATAGAATATATAGAGTCTGAGGTAATTCCCCCCCAGATATAAGACTTTGCCTTTAAACTTGTTGAATCTGATGAGATTCCTCTATGCTGTGTTCTCCAGCTTGTCAATCTCCCTCTGAATAGTGGCACAACCATCTGGCACATCAAATAGTTTGCCTTGTTTTGTCATGTCTGTGAACCCGCTGAAAGTGCACTCTGCTACTTCTTCCAGGCAATCATCTAAAGCATAGATCTTCCTCTTTTTATGATGAGTTACAATTCCTCTTCTCCCTAAACTGTATGTATACCATGTAAATTGCTACTTCTCCAAAGGGAAGACCAAGCCAGAATTAATAACTTTGAAAAGCAGTCCATGCTCACTCTGTAATTATGTGCATCTTCTTCAATGGGACAGTGCTAACCTGTTTTCTTCCTCTTTTTCTCCCATCCTTGCAACATCCCATCTCTGACAAACATGCAAGGTAGAAAAGATTAAGGGCTTCCTTGAACTCTTCATTTAATAATGAACAAGAAGGAAGGAGGTAATCACCCATACATTGGCAACTCTGTAATTATAAAAATCAATTAAATGTAAACTATCTCCCCTTCTGCCTTCTAATTAATTTATTGTAATTACTAAAATGCACTGATTTATTTTCATTCTTCTGTTGCAGCAGATACTACTAAAGTTTGCAACAAAATAGTAAAAGCCCCCAAACTGAAATTCATATAGTAAAGGCTGTTTAAATGCAAACATAAATTTGTATTAGAAGCCAAGATTAACATAATAAATAGGCATATTACATTGCAATGCTCTCACTGAGTCAAATAGTATTTAATCACTTGTAGTTTTGTGTGACTAAGTACTAAAAGTGTTCCTCTCTGATGAACATCCAAGCTAATCTGAATACATAGGCACAGAATCTCAAGGTACAGAATATGCATTCCCTAGGAGCAGACATCATAGACAGTGTACAGATGAAGGGACCTTTAAGCACTACTTTATGTATTTTAATTCTGCAGTAAATTTCATGCTTGTAAAAAAAATATTTGTTTACTAAACTTAAATATGTAAATATTTAAAATAGTATAAAATTAGTGTTCCAAATGACAAGCTTTCTCTGTAGCTTTCATGAGCAGTGTGCCATACAAACAGGAGGAGTCCCAGCTCTGGCCCTCAGGTGGCTCATGAACACGAGGTAGCCACATGTCCCTTGTATTACTTTCTCCTCAATTTGTGTTTAATGGAGTGGTCCTTAGCCAGTACTTTGAAGCAATGATGGTGGACCCTCGTGTCTTTCTGATTCCAGATGGACAGAGCTCAGAACACAGCATCTGCAAGCCAGATGTAAGATGTCAGTATTTTTGCACTGATCAGTTCTAGGTGACTCTACAAAAGGAAAGGGAATGTCAGGTGGCTCTATATTCAGGAGTTTGATTCCATGCATCATTTAAAGAAGGCAGAGATGGCCTGACTCAGAGCTTTGCATGCCAGTCTAAGTGCAGACACCTCACTGCATCCTCTGGCTATGTCTGACCTTCCCTGTGAAACCTCTGTTTCTTCTCCAGGAAGAAACTCAGGGCTAAGACTAACGACAGATGCAAGTTCTGAAATCCTGACAAAACAGCAGCAAATGCAAGGGGTTAGATAACTCCTTTGTAACAGATTCAAGTATTTGCTTACGTCTATCAGTAGATAGGGATTTTCAGTACATGTGCTTGGGCACCCCAGGTATGAAGGGTTTTGGGCTGGGGTCGGCCCTAGCTATTGCTACTCTGCCTTTCAGTCCCATGCAGCATCTTCAAGTCACAGTAGCTTTTACATTTTGGTGCTCCAAACCTTCAAGGAAGGATCAGACTTGGGATTCTCTGCTGTATTTCAGAAACACTCAGTGTAATAGACAGAAAAATTTGTGGAGAGTTTATTCATTATTTCTGGCACCACAAGATGAATTTTGAGGAGGCTGCTCAAGCTCTATGAGCAGATTTATTATCTTCATACTATAGGGGGAACAGTGCCCTTGCTTCAGACTGCAGGTCCTTGCATCTTCATCTGATGCATCTGGCTCTGGGCTCTGTTAGAAAAAAACTGCTGGCCTGGATGGTGTGTAGGTCTAATCTAGTGTGTCCATACTTCTACAATGGAAAGCATCAAAACCAGAAGTCCCCTTCTTTCTTCCAGCCTTTGCAATAGAAAAGAGTGATTCAAAATATGATACTAGCATTGAAATGTTACAAATATTAAGTCAGTATCTCCCTTACTTTTAACTGTAATAATTGATTTTATTTTCCACACTCACTCACAGAAAAGCAAATGTTTTCACCTGGATACTTATTAGCTCAAAGATCACAGGACAGGACAATATACACAAGTCTGAAGAGGATACACAGTGCTAATTTAATTTAATCACAATCTATTAAGTATTTACATAAATACAATCCTCCAAGGAAATGTTTTCATTTTGCCAAGAGCAGTTCCTTAAAAGATGATAGGGTAAGAAATACTACATGTATTATTACAAATAATTACTTAGAGGTGAATATACTAATTTAATTATATCAGGTAATCCTGAGGCTTCCCATACTTTCAAAAAATCATTTATTCTGCTTGCACTGGTTTATAGTTGAGTTTAGCTATTAGGAGTACTACTGTTGCTCCTGTAACAAAGTCTTTCTTTCCATCCCCTTGGAAGGACACTGTCTCAGTCCCACTCTGTATAGATTCAAATAGATAGTCTTCATCTGAAAGGCAATTTCAAAGAATAAAACAGCCTCTCACCTTACAACGATCCAAGACAAGAGCAGCTGTTCCAGGATGTATGGGACTTCCTCAAAGACCCCACATGTAGACTCTACCCTCTTTAGATGCTGCACTCTGCAGAGAAGAGCTACATCCACACCAATCCCTTGTCTAGTTTACATCTCTTGCCAGATGATTTTAGGGCACAAAACAAAGCAATACTTCAATGTAGGAAGCTCGCTTTAGGAAGAGAACTCTCAAGTAACAGCAGAAAATATATCAAATAATGCTCTTCACTTCCCCCTCCCCATGTATTCTCCATTAAAAGTACTATTCAATTAAGATTATCTCACAACTAAGAAGAATTTGACTGTAAATAAAATTTTACTATTCAAGCAAGAATGTTGGATAATAGAAACTGATCTAGGCTTAAGCCATTCTGTAGCTCAGAGTTCACAGTAATGTTTACAGTGGTAAAAATAATCCAGTATCTCAACAAGGTGGTTCTTCTAGAAAACTGTTGACCTGTAGAATCACATGCATTTAGTCTGTTGAAAGGTTAAACAAATTGTTCTGTAAAATGCAACTCAGATTCAAAGATCACTTATTGAAAACCCTCAGCCTATCTCTTGCCTCTCTCTAGAAAAATGTAAATTCCATAGGCAGGTTGTTGTATTCAGAGTTCTCTAGCTACATACATGTATGCCTCTGTGTAGGTATCTGCTTGGTTTGGAGCAAGCTACTTGATGTTTATCTAAACTTTAGATAAACTAGATGAGGAATACCCAGAGGTGATAGAAAATAGCTTGATGCAGTAGATGTTTCCATTAAACAATGTCAAAGTGTGAAATGTGCTTTATAGCTTGAGAGATACGAGGAAAGACTGCCCAGGTGAGTCCACCTCAAAACTTCCAAGTGGTTTAGCTACCCCTTTCTAGACTTCATTGTGAGTGGACACTTGCCTGTGAGAGTAATGAATGCCTCTCAGTGACCATGGTGAGGCCCTTTTTAATTATATACCTTCAGCCATCTTCAATTAGGAACTCACACAAAAATTACATCCACGAGAGGGATTCTAACATTTAAACCAAATACACAGTTTCTGAACAGATCATGCAGCAATGATCAGAATTAATCATGAACAGATTTAAACCAAATACATGTTTCTGAGTAGACCATGCAGCAGAGACTGTATCAGTTACTTGATAGCCTTTAGTCTGAGAGCTAGTGCAAACACCTTTTTATAAAAGAAATAGTTAATCTTACTATCTCCACTTGCTTCTACGTAATGCAAATTCCCTGAAAACTGACATCAATTTGCAGTTATTGATTCTAGAACATACTTAACTATTTAGTGCATTTTGCAGTTCAAGCACTAGGTGGAAATAGAGCAATGAAAATAAGACCTGCTTTGAAATCTTCAGCAAAACAAATGGAAGCACTTTCTCCAACACACAACTGAAATCCCAAAGGGGAGAAATGGTAGCTTCAATTGCTTTATTTTATTGAGGACCTCCTACTGTTCTCATTTCTTGCACATAAGACTAAGCGAAAATAGTCTCCTTAGTCTTCTTAAACCTAATTTTAAAATTTTCTTTCCTTGCTGATGTGCTTTAAATTTTGGGATATATGTATTCAGAGTTCTCAGATAAACATCTATTGATTGTTGTTCAAGTATTTCAGTGGAAATTAGTACCTAAAATAGACATGTAGCAATTTTTCCTCTATTGCTACGGCAGTTTTCAAAACTTCAGGTTGCATATATTTAGACTGAGCTGCTTTTGTCTCCTGCCATTTGCTTGTCATAGATTCTAAGCAAATAAAATAGTGAAAACCGAAGCTAAGGCTTTCCTTTCACTTACTGCATGCTTATGCAACAAGAACCCTACTTTTAATCCTTTGTACAATCCAGTTCCAGGAATCTCTTTATTATAATTCTAAAGTTTTTCAGCTCAAGGAAGAGAACTGAAATTATATTTAGCTTTGGATGATAGCCATCTTTTAAATATTGTGTTGCTTGTGGAAAACTTGGCTCCAGAAAAATCCATATGCAGAGTGCAACTGCAGCAAAAGCCCACAGAAATAACAAGGAATGACGTAGCATTTCATTGGAAACCATAAAGCAGAACTGAGCTGCACAACAGCAGTGCTGGCCCAAGCATGTGTGATCAGGATGGGACATCCAGGCATTCTCATTTTACTTCCAAGAAATCTCAGTGTAAGGCCACTGAAAGGATACAGTCATGATTTATGCAGCCTCAGAAGAGACTAGCCCAGTCATCCCTCACCCCTTTCAGTACTGTCTGCAGGGCTCGAAAGGTCTGGATTAAGAAGATGGTGTAGTAGCAAGGGACATATCTAGTTTTATATAGAGTTCTTGACACTGTTTCATTTGTGATTGATATTCTGCTTGTATCCAGAATGAGTACATAAGAAACCATGAGGTTTCCTGCAATATTTTCACTTCTTTCAAATTCTTCTGATTTTTTTTTTTTAAGACAGTCGTGATCTGCATGTTTACCCTAGTTCTGCCTCTTTGCCACCTTTTTACAATAAAAGGGTGAATACTAGTATCACAGGCCAGTTTTACAAACTGAAGCAGATTTCAACTGCCCCAGGTGACTTAGGCAATTGGCTCAAGTGCCAGAGCAAGTATTCATACTGGTGGAATGCAACTTGAAACCTGTTGAAGCTTGGGGAATAACTAAGCCTACTGTTCCCGATCCAAGTAAATATAACCTTCTATCTACTGGATATTTCAATTCAATATGTTAGATTAAATAATTTCAAGTACATTTTGTAAACTCTGTAGGAAAATATGTTAAACTAAACTCAAAGAGTAAGTATCAGTAGATGCATAAGACCTGCTGTCTGCATTCATGAAGAAAGTTTGTGCTTGACGGGTGCAAGGAGGCTTATACAGGACAAGATATAAAAAGTAAAACTTCTAGTTTGGGAGGGGTTTGAGTAATTCACTACCAGCTGCTATTGAATTAAATCTACCAGTGGGACACTGTATATTTCCTGACATATTTTTGACAACAACAACAAAAATCTGTAGAAAAGTAGCATCTAATTTAGTTCTTTCTCCATCACAAGTTGGTTATCCCAATCTTTATCCTTAAGATCATCTTTCAGAAGAGAAGGCACATGTTAAATAGCATGGAAAGGTCCTTGTAATACAATAAAACAGTGTCAGTCATCCTTCACATAACAATTGAAAGGTAATGAACTCCTAAATATAGCAATTGTTAAATGCAGAATGGCAACACATCTTTAAGAAAAGAGGATTTTGTTTATATTCCATATCATCTCTGCTTGAAACAGTGTCAGAAGATGTCTTTGATTTGTCCTATCATTCCAACCCTGCTAAGTATGTAAGGACTTAATTTTACATGAATGGGACTTTTTAGTTCAGTCTAGCTACATGACTGGACAGTTTCCTGATGCCAACTTAAAGAAGTCATGTATTAGTGCTGAAATGAGAAGAAAAAAGAACTTTTCAGGACAATCCAAGCCCAGATTACACATGGCAAGAGTGCAGGGGAAATGCTACCTCTAACTTAAACAGAGATTTTATGGAAAACACTGAAAGCCAAACACAAATGTTCATTTTTTTCTTTTTTTTTTTAAACGTTTTCAGGTTAATCCCCATTTCCAAATTCCACAGGTAATATTATTGCTGTAATATGGACTTACCAATTTTGGCACTGAAGAGTATAGCTCAGAAGAGCTTTCCAGATGCAAAAACTCCCACTGTTTACATGCTGTTGACTTATTGACTACTGAATAGAGGTCCTCTAATGTGCCTCCACTTACTACTTCCTACAGCTAAAATCCCTTTTCTACCAAGATTCAAATTTCAGGTTAAAGGAGACTGAAAGTTTGCCTCTGCTGTTATCCTGCTTTTACTGGTTGGCAGTTGCTGCTGGTGACTGAAAGTGTTACTAGGAGTGGTTTTGGCTTTGAATAGGATAGTTGTGAGTCAACACGTGGGATAAATCCAGACATGCCCAGCTTTCCTCCTGCTCTGTAAACAAAGTGATCTGATACAGAAATCTGACTTTGACGACCTTTAGATGCAATGAATATATCTGCCTTTTTGACAAATAAAGACTGTTTTCATACTGAGCCCAATACGAATGTGACACAAGTTATTTTTTGAGTCATTCTAAATTACAATAACTTCCTTGCCTGCAAGGTCAAGCATGAAAGATAAGAATCAAGAGTGAGATCCTGTGTGCTCTAAAGCCAAGAGCAAGATCTCATTGATTTCAACAGAATAATGGCATTGCCCTAAGACATTGCAGAACACTTGGAAGGAGGCTTCCCACAGAGCTTCCTCTCCATCTTCCTCTTCTGGCCAGTTCTTTGCATCTTCTCCCATCTTTGCTTGCAGCCAGTTTCCTCTACTAGAAAATCCCTCATGACAAATTGCCCTGCCCAGTTCCCACTTTTTCCTCAAACAGGCTGCCTTTATAGTCTAGTTTGTTTTGGTCAAGTCAAATTCCAGCTAATAATGTAATCTGAAATCTTTACACAGTAAATATTTTTCCAGGTGAATAGTTGCATTGAGGCAAGTTTTTCAGCTGAGTTCTTTAGAGCATATCTTCGTACTACATACTGCAGGGATAGTAATTTGCTTTCCTGGGTTCATATCACACATTACAAGTCTTGGCAGTGTAGAATATGTTCTGCAGATAGACTGAATTTTAAGCAGGTGACCAGCAGGATTCTGTATTCATTCACTAAAGCTACTAATTGCCACTGTAAAAATGGAATGAAATATATAAAAAGTTAAAGGAATGTATTCAGCAGACAAACAGGAACAGTGCTTTGGCAACAGAGAATATCAGGAATTTGTGTTTCAAATGCAGAGAAATACCATGGTTATGGAGAAAAAGACAAATATAGCTGTATTCTTTGCACACTCTACCTAATCCTTCTGTCTCAAATAAACTGGACTAACAGACATAAGGTTAGCTTTCAAAATATTTGTTAAGGAAATTCGAGAAGAACTGAAGACATGAAATTGAGCAAATGAGAAGACTCACTCCAGTTAAATCAGGATTTCTCCATGAGTGCTTACTTGAATCACCTGTTTGTCCACTAACAAATGTGTGACTTTCTCCCTGTAGTATTGACAACTCACAGTCATGAAAGAGAGCACTCTGATCTTTTCTCTGGCATCCCATAAGTGTCACCAATATACTGTAAAGGGCATTGAACTCTTCTGAATTTTGTTTATGTTAGAATGCATTTTTTCAGATAAAGTGGTTAATATTATAATTTATCAGACAGTGCAGTATACATTATGCTTTATCACAGATAATGGAAAACTGGATCTTTGCAGCAATGCTGCATCTGTAACACCATTATTTGCAGAGTCTGTACGCAGGGCATAACAAAACTTGCTCATTACTCGAATTAGGCCATGAAACTGGCAGGCCATGGAAGAATTCTCAAATGGTCCTCAGATAATTTTCCATCATCCTTTAACACTATAAAATTTATTTGCCATTGGATATTTGAGTAAACAGTGATAATCTCTCCCTTAGCTGCCCAAAAATTTGACAGCCCCTGATTAAAACATTAACATCTTAGATGCAGAGCTGCTGCTTGTAAGATACTTTTAGCACGGTACTGAAAATACCACTTACAAAATCACAGAATCACCAAGGCTGGAAAAGACCCCCAGGATCATCAAGTCCAGCCTATGACCCAATACACCACAACATCTAAACCATGCCACTCAGTGCCACATCCAGTCTTCTCAATAATCTTCACAATAATATATTAGGTTGACGCAGTAATTTCCTATCAAACTAGCTCATAACTGGCTATATATTAGAATATTTAGCATACTTGATCATAAAATCAGTGAATAATTAAGTAGAAGTTTTAACAGCATTTTAATATGACAATGGTGTCTATTTAACATCAGTTAGAAATGACTGTAATTCTACAAAGTTTGCACTGCTTGCAAGTCTGTAATTCTTGGATAGTAACTCAGGACATGTTAATTTTATAATGCCAGTCCTCCAACACCCCATCAAAACCTTTGATTCAGTGCCCCTTGCAAAACGGCAGAAGTTCAAGAATATATCAAGGAGTGAAGAGCTTAAAGCACAGGCAGTCACTAACAAGTATTATCATGCACTCAGAGTAATTGCTACTAAAAAAAGCCAGAAGCTATCAAGCAGCATCTTAATCTTAATTCAGAATAACTGCAGTGTATTAAGCCCTCCTTTGCAGTTTCTAACCAAAGGTACTTAAAAATATTTTCCTTTCCAGCTAGAATGAAGGAAACTATTGAAGAACTGTCAACTGGTGTTTCCTCAAAGCACTGTGGAAATCACAACAGACTTTCAGTTGCAAGAATGCACAACTTCTCTTTCATTATATAAACCAACAATCTGAAATGAAGTTGGATTTTGAGTGATAACACATCATATAGCTATGTTTGAAATAGAAGCCTATTTGGCACATGAAAAATCAAATCTTGTTTTACTACACACAGTACACAGAAGCATGTTACTTCTATCTTAAGAATTCTTTCAGTCCATAGTGTTCTGTGTTAACCTACTGCACCGTGTCTTCTATGACTCTGAAAAAGACAAACCTCAAATTATAGCACATATTCTACAAATAAATTGAAATAGACTGCTTTTGGTTGCAAATAAAGAAATAAAAAACTCAAGTAGTCCATTACAATGCAGTATGGATGTGTGGTACCTTAATACATTAATAGAAAATTTTAATTGAGGAGGTGAGGTTGTTACTTTCATAGAAGGTAGCTCAGCAATAAATGTCTACATCTGTTCTTTGGAATTGAAATGACACATCCTAAACCGTTCCAAGCTGAAAAGGGAAAGTGAGAGTCTTAAAGATGGCAAGAAATTCTTGTAACATCTGTTCTGAACAAAGCTAGCCCCAGTAGCTAAAACAGAAGGGAACTTTACATAACTCCTTCCAGTATTCTCAGGAGCCTTGATCATATTCGTAACTATGAGAATTAAATCTATGCATCAATCTTCTCATTAACTAAGCTATTTCTTTCCACAGGTATGATGTCAGAAGAAATAAAATTATGGAGGCATAAATTGTCATCAGGAGGACTGTCACCAGGTTACTTAGCTTCATCATGCGGAGCGGCTATATGTGAAAGCTGCTTATTCACAGTATGGCAGAGAGAAATGTCTCCTCTTTTGCTTTATCAGTGGAAATCGTGCAGGCTAGCAGACAAAGAAGTCAGCTGGTCACTTCAGCTTTGCAGAACTGGTGATCTCACCCTCTCCTCCCACTATTACAGAGTAAAGAGCTGCTACATTTTGACTGATTGATTTTATTTTATTACCTACTCTCCTGACATATGAGAAAAGTCTATGCCCAGTTCTTGGCAACTTAAATTAATTTGGAATTATTGGACACAAGCCAGCTGATGATGACAGTGCTTGGGATTTTCTTCTCCCTATGGAAAAAAGAAAACAGCACTGGACAGTTACATCAGAGCTTTTTAGCAAAGCATTAATAAATCATGTGAAGATTACTGATTCTGATGATTACTCACAAACAAGACTTTACAACTCAAGTACCTGAGAAGAAACAGGTGCCTAAAAATACATATTTGAATGATTTGTTGTGGATTGAGAATGTTTGCCTTCTCTGTACTGTTTGATGGTATGAAACAAATTGATCACTTATAGAAATACTATGAAAAATTTATTGTATGATTCAATGTTTTGTTTGTATAAAAATAGAACCAATATGAGGAGAATCCGCTCTGTTTAGAGAAATGTTACTTATGAACAAAGTGCCTAGATTTATTCATTGCGCATTTAATAAGGGAGTTTAAATTCGCCTAGAAGGCAAAGAAAATGGTTGGTAAAAAATACCTGTTTCCCACTGTCAATAGAAGCATTATTTTGATGGTTAGACTGGTTATCTACAAAACTGAAAAACAGATGCCAGAAAAAAAATACATGCACAAAATCTATGTAAGGAATTTGTCAGAGAATAAAAATGAGGAGGATATCTGTTTAATAAACTAGTTCAGAACTTGATCTACCTTGTTACTTTGTGCACTGGCAAACTGATGAAAAAATATTTTATACAGTTTGGATCTTGTGTTTCTTCCTTGCTTTGTGGTGCTATATCCAACTCTGGATGTTGTGCCACCCTGTTTTTCTACTGCTTTAAACAAAGCTGCTGCTTTGATCAACCGTAACATGTGCCAAGACACAAGACAGATGCTCCAATAGTGCAATTGTGCATCCTCAGAAGAAAGTTTCTTATTATTGGAGAAAAATTTATCTCTGCACTTGAGATTAAAGGAAGGATTTTCTTTTCCTTTGTTTGTTCTCCTGCTACAGGCAAAGTGCAGCTGCCTCTGGCCAAGTACTCAATTAGGAGCAGAGTTGTATGATTAATGTACAGAATTGGGCAGAAGATAAGGATTTTTATTCTGAGCTTTCATCATCACCTGGGCAAGTCGTCTAACTGTGAGATGCATTATACATAAAACAGGGTGCTGGGACATCTTATCTAGAACATCCTTTTCCCAAGACAGATTGGATCAGATGATCCTTGCAGTCCCTTCCAACTCAGTATTCTGTGATTCTATGATTTCTTCCACAGTTTAGTGAGGCTGATGATGATATATCTCCATTCATGAATGAATGTAAGCAGAAGTTCTAGAAACAAAAGGCAAATTCATGTATGATTGTTTAATCTTTTCAAGACCGTTCTCAAGTAACTTCCAGTCCTCTTTTAGAAACAAAAGCATTTCATTTTGTTGTGGAGAAGAAGCTGTGGGGATGGACAGCAAGAATGTCACAGCATATCTAAACTTCTCGGAAGCCAGTGCTCATAACAGGTGTCTAGTTACTTGATAGTGGCAGGGGAGGTGGAAAAGGGACTGAAGAGATCCCACTCTTTGCAGAACTGGGAAGATAAAGGTAACATCATCTTCTTCCCAGCTGTCAGGAAGAAGGTCCTGTTAGAGCTGCTACCACATTACATAATCTGCCTTTGCCGCCAAATGGTTTTCAAACAGCAGCCTTCTTACACTAAAATGTGCTGGCCAGTGCATACTGATACTGTTTTGGGAGGGTTTTTTATCCATGTGGACATGTATTTTAATTATATATTTATTATTGTTTCTTTTACTAGCTTAAGACCAGACACTGAATTAGTCTCAAAAACTAGCTTCTCCATGCTAAGTAAATAGGGATAAGCTGTGGCCTCCTGCTCAGGATCCTCCACTATCCATGTTGCCTAACTTTTCTTCTTTGTGTGCATCCACTGTGGACCACAACAACTAGCTGTCTCCAGGGCAAATCTGTTAGAGAAGCAACAAGCCACAGGCAGTGGTGACATGAGCCAGTCTGTGGTAGTGGTCATGAGGTCAGGAATTGGTTCCTTGCCGTCTCCTTTTATCAGTGTACATGTAGCCAAGGGTTATGTGTTAAACTATGGCCAAAAGTATTGTAGTCAGCACAGGCTGGGCAGAACTCTCTAACACTGACTTCATGATCAGCACTGGATCACTTCAGCACAAGGAAGAACTTGGAAGATACTTGAGCTTTTGCATTGCCCAAATGAAGTGCATTGCTATGGGATGAGTCAGTTGCTGAATGCAGAGTTTGTATTGACAGTGAGAAGAGCACTGTAGGTTTATCTGGCTTTTAAAATAAGCTGTTCTTTTCTCTAGGCACTGTATTTGCCTTCCTATGATATTTCTAGGAAACAGTGGTTGAGAGACAAGAGGAAATTTTCATCTGGAGTACAAGTTGTGGGAATTGTGAATGTGAAATGACATAACTGACAGACAGCATTAAAGCAAAAAGCTATTCAGACCTGTCATGAAACTGTGAGTACTGTGTAAAAGCAGATGGAAATACCACCATTTCACAGCAGAAGTGAATAGTAGCTTGGTCTAGATGTCATTTGCAAACAAACGTAACCTCCTACAAAGAGTTCTCAAGTTCACTTGGCTACGCGCAATAAACTCTTCTACATGGAAAAACAAAATATAGAGCAATATATATGCGGCTGGGCAGGGCAGGAAAAGGAAGGGAAAAAGAAAGGAAGAGGTGGTGGTATGAAGGCTTTATTTTTATTTATTTTTTACTTTCCTGTCAAACTGCAAGAGTAAATAAAAAGTTGATATTAAAGCTGCACAAAACTTACACACAACAGCCTTCATGACTGACATATTCTGGGCTTCCTATCGTTTTGACAGTTCTTGCTGTAGTAGAAATCTGTGCTCCATCTCTTTCCCATCCCCTAAAGAGTTCTTGACATAACCATCAGGGCTCTATTAGCAATTGAGAATGACTAGCTCATGTTATTCAGCCTGATTAAACTCAACTGTCCCAAACCAAGCACAAAATCTGTGGTTTCAGTTAGATACTTCAAATCTATACTTCTGAAAATAAAGGCTATCCCTTATTTCTTATGACCAGAGGAGTCGCATCTTAAAGACAGTTTTGAAACATTTCTAGGAAAACAAAAATACTGACAATTATTGGTCCAAGTCATTCCCCTGTAAAATATTGTCAAGGGATGATACTTTAAGCGCAATCATAGATTTATGCCAGAAATTACTTTTATTGATACACCCACTTTGCTAATTTATATTTTTGTACAAATGACTCCATCCACTGACCATGCATGCAACCTCACTCAAAAAAAAAAAAGAGAACAAAACAAAAATAAAACCACTGACTTTTTAATATGGTTTCATCATCCTTTCTTCTAAATCTCAGAGATATTTATGCTTAAACAAAAGTCAGTTACAGTTCATCATATTGTTCCAGCTCTACATTTGTAAGAGTACAATGCCATTAGTCATTCCCAGAGCCATAGCCATTAGAGATTGAAGTGACCTTTTAATGTCATCATGTCCTACCCTGATTTCTACTATCCATGGCAACAGACTAATGTCAAACATACAATTATTACTTCACTGCAAAATGTAGCAAAGAAGCAGTTGATTTTCAGTTGTAAGCTATATTTCAGAAGGCAGAGGCCTAGCCTTTGCCACCCAAATGGGAGTTATTTGCATTTCATTTTCAAGTTGTTCGGCAGTCGGGGTATTTCTAACCACCCACCTTGCTTTGGCACCTAAGTGAAGAATGGAATCAGTGCAAACTACTTCTCATCTATAAACCCCATCCCCCTAAAGGAATCACTCTGCTCCAGATCAGACTGAAGTAACATGTCTGCAATACAAGGAGTTGGAACCTGGGGTAAACACAGGTTAACCAACATCATGATGTAAATGCAGTTTTGGACATGAGCAATTAGTTTCTATCTGGCTTGGATGTATCTAGAGACGTGTATATCTGACATGCATCACTGTGTAAAGATGTTTCATCTTGATTCAGACCAAATGCTGTGTACTGGTGTCAACATAACACCACATTTATGGTAATTAGCCCTTCCTCAGAGGCAGAAATAATTGGTCTGTATTAGCACTGCCATGCTAATACAGATCTATTGCTTGTAGGATCTGAGCTAATGTGTGTACAGGGCTATTTACTGAATCATGCCTGCTCATTCCAAGTGTGTTGCACTTCACTGAAACTTGCTTGTGAGTTTGCTTGCCATATACATGTAGCATGATGAAAAAATAATCAACTCTTCTTTATTTGTGCTAATGGAATTGCTACAGCAAATTTATTGCACTCACAAGAAAAATTATGTAGGACTTTGACCTCAAGTGTAATCACATCATGTATAGCTGGATCTTTCTCTCTAGAAGTGTTTAAAGGAAGATTCAGAATTAAAAAGCTCACAAGTATTGCAAGAGTTTGCAGTCCTAAACCATGTCACCTCTAATATACACCCACAGGAAGAGACCTGTGGTAATGTGGTAATATAGCACTAGGTAAGAGCAAAGTGCTTTAAAATGTGCTTAGACAACAGTATATGTGAAAGGGATTTATTTTTTGTAATAAAGATTATTTTCCTACTGACATTTCAGTAATCAAATAGAACAAGTAAGATAACATTTTTAGGTTTTAATTTGTCTTTATTCAGATCAATTCATATTGAAATGAGATACATTGAATTAGATAATTTCCCTTCAAAAAGACTAAACATGACTTATTTAAGGAGTTGGCCCGGAGCTTTGTAAAATGCAGTGTTGGAAGACTGAGCATCTGTGGTTTTGTATTTCAGGGATGATGCAAGATTTTTCATCCTTTAAATTACAGCTTGTGCAAGCAGTACTGTGTTACTTAACTCTAACAGATTTGCAGATGTGTCCATCTCCAAGGTAATGGGCATTGCACTTCTGTCGTTCAAAAGGCTGAGATTCAAAATAAATCAAAGAATGAATTAATTCTATCCTCTCGTTCTCTTAAAAGCTTCTAAACACTACTTGGAGGGATTCTAGCAGAGATAATAATAGATTTTTATACAGATATTCTTCAAATAGTTTATAGGATAATATAAGAATTCTTCTTTGTTTTAGAAATAAAAGATATGAGAGAGCTTTGCTTGAACCTGTTATACAGGAAATTGCTGCAGCTGAACATAAATCTGGTCGAAGGGAGGGAGGAAGGAACGTCGGAGGAAAGAAGGAAGGAGGAAAGAAGGAGGAAAGAAGATTGGTTTTGGAAAGTTAGAATTTATGGTATTTTTATGGCAAGGTTAATAGGTATTTTTCTGAATATTAAACATAAGACTTATAAAAAGCTGCATATGCTTATGACTGATAATATCTGCAGTGATACAAACTAAAATAACAGTCCTATCTCAGGAATAAAGGCTGAGTTCAACAAAAGGACATAACATTGCATATGTACAATCAGTGGGAAACACTGACTGGCATTTTCCCTTTTGACCTGACATGACAGTATTACATTCCAACTGAACTCTCAGTTCAGCATAAAAACAACATTGAGGAAAATATTCTGTAGCAAACAAACAGACCTAAAAATAGTTTCAATAAAAAAGAGTCATGCTTGCAGCCAACAGCATCTTTGAAAGTCTGTTTATTCTGCTGCTTCAAATCTGACAGGCCCATGATGAATTAGGTGAACTACAATTAAAAGAAGTGTTTGGAGTGAACTAGAAATGCTTTGTTTTCCTTTTTCACACTAGTACTCGGCTGACTTACATACCTCATCACAAGATGCAAGGATGTTACTCTGCCCTTCTTATTGTGTGACCAAAACTTCTAAAAAAGGCCATGGTAAAATTAGATATAGACATTTTGGAAGCTTAATATTATGCAAGTTATTCCTTAATACAGTAAAAATATTTTTTTTTGTTCTTCAGGTTCATGATTTGGAGCTTGTGGTTGTCAGTTTATAGGAATAAATTGCAAAAAAGAGCCAGGTTTTCATGGGGCTGAGATAAACTGCTGCCCAGCTCTCTTAAGGCAATTGCAATTGGTTGGAAAGACCGAGTTGTTAACCTGCTTTTCAGAAATGAAGGAAATAGTATGTCTTGTAAATATGCAGGATTCTGGCAGATTTTCAAATGTGTTAGCTGAAATGGATCTTCTCAAAAAGACCCTGTCTGCAGCATTGTTTCCCTGCCTCAAAAAAATTTCCAGACTCTCCTTTGGAAAACTCTTACCCCTGAGGAATTGTTGATTTCCCAGAAAGGACAGAAAATAAAACCACTGTCTGTAAAAAAGAAGCACCGCTATCTCTGTAAAGCAAAACCCAGACTTCTTTCCCTTTTCCACAGACAAGAGAAGGCAACTGCTTTCAAAGTGGCCCCCTCCTCACTTGTACTGCCACTGCCTGGGCTGGGAGAGAGACATGAATAGTCCCCACTTGGAGATGCCCTATCAGTTCCAGAGGAGACTGTGGATCCAGAACAAGATCCAGGAACATCCTTAAAAATAAATCCACCTAGTTATGTGTATATTGGCAAACTGACAGACAGACCCTGATACAGCTATTTTGCTATCTCTACTGTTAAACAGATAAAACAGTCCCTGGTATGTTTCTGGCCCTGACCAGCTAGCAAGTCCCCAAACAAACCCTCAGCACAGATCCAGAGTTAGAAAAGTTCAGGGGCTATTTCCCAATAGGTAGTTTGAATGTAGCAAGCTTGTTTACGAGACTTCAGTGGTATAAAGAAGACTAATCTCTGCCAGCTGACCAGAGGATAGGAGCATGGAACCTGGCACTGCTGAATTTACAAGTATTGGGTAGACCTTGTGTCTTGTGTTGATGAGACAAAACCTGTTACATTTACTGCTAGGAATGGGATGAAATCAGTAAGACTCCTAACATTAATAACACTTGTGAAAGAGCCAGAAGAGATGAAAAACAGCTTATATCCTGTAAGTCAGTATGGGCCAATGTTGATTTGAATATGGATGAAAGCAGGTGGAGTGCACGGATATGCTGTTCTGAGAGGGGAAACAGGTCCCCCCCCTAGTGCATTTGGGGCATTTAAAAGTCCAAGGGTTTTTTGTGGGTTTTTTTTTTTTAATCCTGCAGTGTTTATAGATGTGTTCAAAATGTTCAACAGGGGTTTTTTGTCTCTTTGTATTTTGGTCAAATATTTTCCATGGCTTTGGGAGATGTTTGTATTATAGCAAGCCAAAGTGGGTTTACCAAGTCATAGGTTTTTGTTACAAATCCAAACCACTAAGTAAACTCCCCCAAATCTGCCAGTTTTTCAACTATATTGATGTATTAAGGGCTAACCAAGCAGAATGGAAAGAAACTTATAATACCATCACTCTTTAAAATCCTTTAAAATGGATTTACAATCTATAGACAGAGCTGACCATCAAGTTCAGTAGCAAAAATAAATCCTTTTCAAAAATCTGAATTTGCTGGAAAGGCTCACCTCCTCTGAAACTGCAGTAAGAAGTCATATGAAATCCCAAGCAGTCAGGCTGGCAAATTTTAATAATTGCTTTTTCTCTGAGAAGGGAGTGATAATTTTATATGGCTACATCTTTTGAGATTATCCAATTAGCTGGTTTAAAAGCCTGTTTCCTTCCCCTTCAAAATCACTTTGAAAAAAATAAGGATTATTTCAATTGCACATGCAATGAATAAAACCCATGTTTAGACTCATTAGCTTTAAATTCCTTTCCTCATCATTCTTACCACAACTAAGTTAAAAGAGGCTATTAAACAATTCCCCATTTTTAGCAATACATTAAGATAAAATAAATGCTAGGTTTTGACCATTTCATTTAATTAGAAGATAAATTTAGTTTTGGTACACACTGAATCACAAAAGCATATTAACAGCTATTTCAACTAGGTGTTAATTTAAGCTCCTAAACAGAAAACATTTTGCATGTCCCTGAGCCAAAATTGGAGTGGCTATTTTCCTTTTAAATAAAGTGAGCTAGACTGCATGTTGATTTTATCGTACATCTACTTTCACTGAAGTTTCATTTCCTGTATGAACCTGTTCTGAAATGGCATTTACACTAATAAATAACACACGAGATTCTAATGAAAGATAAAAGACCTTAAAGAATTTCTTACTGCCATATGAAATAATTAATTCACCCATTACCTCCTCACTGCATCTTGACAGAAATGCCACACCTATGTAACAACTCATAACAACACCGTATAGAATAACAGACTTGGGGAACATAGGTGCCCCTAGGCAATTTTTTTTCCAGCAGGAGTCACAAGAAGTGTTCAATCTGATAGAGATGTCATGAATGTGGGTTTAAGGTGGTCAGAGGAGAGAAAAATTTCTGTGCTCATTTATTTGCTGGTGCCACTTGACATGGCACCTGCTGCCCTGGTGGCAGCATTGCTTTTGAACTCAACTCTATGGGGACACCTTCCCAATGCACCCCACAGCAGAGCTCATCCTGACAAGTCTGAACCAACTAATGATTTCATACCACAGGAAGTCAAAATGTAGAATAACAGCCAGCTATAAGGTGCCAAGTGCCACAGATACATGAGAGATGTGTATGGAAAGCAAAAGATGAACAGAGAGACATCCTTCAGTTTTCTTTCTGCCTAGAAGAGGGGCTGAAGTGGAAGCAGTGCTGTGACACAGTGTAGGTCTCTGTACCCCACACTGCAACACCAGGTCTTCTGCTTGACTGCCCTCTACCCTTAAAGTCACATGGACTCACCAGTCACCTTCTTGTTCGGTTTTAACATCCTTTATATAGGTTGCACTTGGGGAACTTGTCCCAGGTGCAATGCATGCTGATGCTGCAAAGTATTCTCACCACTTGGTTCATTTATTTCCTTATTTAATTTCATCCTAGAAATTCTGCCTTTTAAAGCATAGATATAATATCACTAGTTAATAAGGAATATTAATAGCTATTTATTGTTATACCAATATTAAATAGGCATGTCTTAGGTCTGAATCTTATTATACAGTTTATCTAAACATTGTAAATATTTACAATTCTTTGCAGGAGGAGACCTGAAAATTATCAGAAAGAAGGTTTCCAGTATTGCAGTGAAGACTGTGAGCACTTGCTTTCCTAGATGAAACATGCCTATTTTCACTTTGAAGGATTGCCAGGTGATAGGAGTGAATTAAAGTACCTAGCAAACACAAGTTCTGGGTACATCTGAACTGCCAGTTGGGCTTGCTCCTATTGCCCCTGTGCACATGCTGCATCCTTCATGAGACGGAACAATTTGGTATTCACCCAGCTAAAATCTGGAACGGAATCAATGATAAAATCAGCTCAGGGCCTGCTCCAATAAGCATTGTGGGTGGAAGCAAGCCAACTCTCACCACCTCCACCTGGCCCAGCCTTCAAGCATCGTCCTACCAGGTGGTGAGCTGTCATAATACTTGACTTCTTATGCAAACACACCCTTGGCATCAGGAACAAATACACTGGTGTTAGAGATGCCTGCAAGGAAGTGGCTGCAAGGGATAGCTCCTGCACCTACGATATCTAAGTGCTATGGATAGGGCCAGGCTGCTCAAGTGGGAATGCAGCAAGTTGTAGGACAAAATTCACTGGTTAAAGAACTGGGAATCCATCCCTGCAGCAGGTGGTGATACCAGCACAGACACAGTCATCCTTTCCCCTGCTCTGGATCCTTACAGACAGAGGTTGTGCACAAGCCAACCCCACAGAGAACCTGCAACTGAAATAATATCACAACACCAGACTGAAGCTTATTTCAAGCTCATTTCTTCCTAAGTCTTGGCTTGAGAACTAATATCAGCTGGTCACACACTGAATGCCCTTCTCACTTTGCTTACTTGCTTTTGTTTTGTGTTTTCTTTTTATTATTATTTTTTTATTTTAATCGGTAAGGTGGCCTGTGCTGAATGCTGTAGATCAGGTTTGGTTAACCAGAATTGCCCCAGGGCTTCATGCTGTGTGCAGATTCCTGCACTGCACAGCATACTTTTTCTTGTTTTGTGACTCCTCCCTAACTCATTGTCCACTTTCACTCCAATGCCTGTTTCTATTTTCTGTGTTTTTTTTAGTTTTATTCAAATGTCTTATTACCTGCATTTTCTAGGATCTGAAAACAATTTTATTATTTTATCTCCTCTTATTTCTGATTGTATTTTGCTTTTCTTTATGTCCGCTCAGTTACTACCTGCAACACCCTATCTCATAAGAACACAAAGGTTGGGGGATTTTTTTAGATCATTACACAGTAACACTGAACTATACAGAAGACTAGTAGACATCATCTAAATTCAGTACACTGCTCAAAACTAGCACACTTTGTAGTTTTAGTTTTCAACCAATGTGACGGAATGTATTGCAAACTGCATTTGGAATAAATATTTAAAATAATAATGGATAATTATTAAAATAATTTATTAAAATCTACATAAGAACTATGCTACTTTCATCCTTTCACCCAGTAATTTGTTCCAGAAAACTTTTTTTTGAATCATGTAATGTAAACTCACTGTGTGCCATATTTGTCTTTTATTTCCTTTTATTTGAAAAATTCTTTCTCTGTACTAGTTCTATTTATAATGGAGTTTAAAGGAGAATTTATTTAAATTCTTTTTATAATCTCCTACATTTTTATTTTTTACTGAAAAGTAATCTTTTCTGATTGCGTTAATTAGTTAACTTACTCTTTTGGCCTTTTAATTTAACCCAAATTTATAAGCCCTTCTTGCTTTTATAATATTTGTAAATTTGGGGGGTTAATTTGGAGGCTTTGAGGCAATCTTTGCCCCTGCCTCAAAACTCTGAGCAGCTCTCTCTAACCGTATTTGGTTGTCCTTGCCATATTACATTGCAGTCACAAATCTCATGTCTAAGAAAGAACTCTTCCAGTCACATGCCTTGTGTTGACTTCCAGAGGAATTGCTTCTGAGTTTTTTGTTGCTTTGGGGTTTTCTTAATTGACAACATTTTTCTCTACTCAGAGAACCAAGTAAGTCCCTCACTTACATATTACGATATTTCTTTGTTCTGCATATATATCTGTCTCAAAATTTTATTGTATTCTACCATTACAGTTGGTAAATTCTTTTCTTCTAATATTATTATATATAAGCATTTTACTATAACTGGATACATTTTTTTTGTTCATTTTTTACACTCATTAGCTCTATCAAAGAAGCAGATTAAGATCTTAAGCATTCAATGGATATTTTAATATCATAGAATCATAGAATGGTCAGGTTGGAAGGGACCCTAAAGATCATCTAGTTCCAACCTCCTCGCACTGAGCAGGGATAGTCTAAAAATGTTCTCTAACCTATCTTAAAAAACCGATCCATGACAGTTTGTTATCCAGTTGTGGCCAAATTACCTGAGATTCTTCCACAAGAAAATTATTTTGTTATGGAATCTTTCTTACTCCTAGTGTGCTATACTCAAAGTCTACTGAAACTTCTCTCATTTCTCATTCTTTTTATCTTTCCCAAGACAACTGGCCAGCCAGGTTTTAATTTCACTTTGTATTTCATTAGTAACAGACATGATCCTCTTGTTATTTCCACTCTGCACCATCTCCTTTCCCTTACATCATTTAGCCAACTGTAACAAAATGTAAAAGCCCTGGAGTACAGCAAGCTACTGATGACATTTTGTATTGGTGGGTTCAAAACTAGGCATTAGTGTTTTAGTTGTGAGCTACACGTGAGCCAGCAGTGCACCTAGGCAAAAGATGTCAAAGATGACCTCCCAGGGTCCTTCCAATCTGAATTGTACTGTAATTGTATGGTTACAAAGATCACCCACAAAGCAGCATTAAATATCACCTAGTATCATTCTCATAGATCCTCTAATTAAAATTGTTCAGATTTACCATTTACCCGGTTAACACAAAGATTAAATATCATCACTTGTAACAGTAATAGCTAATGGTGAGATTTGTAGCTCTGGCTCATTTAATCTACTCTTTGCTATNAGCCTTCCCAGGGAGGTGGTTGAGACACCATCCCTGGAGGTGTTTAAGAAACGTATAGATGTGTTGCTCCAGGACATGCTTTAGTGAGGGCAGGGGTGGTGTGGTTTGTTTTGTTTGTGGTTTTTTTTTTTTGTTTTGTTTTGTTGGACTCGGTGATCTGAGAGGTCATTTCCTGCCATGAATGTTCTGTGATTCTGTGATTCTGTATTGTATAGAGACACTAGAGCACATTCATGCTCTTGTTCTTCGCCTTCTGTCTCCTAGCAACTCCATCTGCTGCCTTATTTTGTATATTGGAAGTACAAGTCAGATTTATTTTTTTTTTACTTATGGAAAAGCTGCTCCTTCCCTGCTTCCAGCCTAGCTTAGCACACAGTTTTATATTTAAGATACTGGAATGCCTTTTGCATAAGTGAAGTTCATTTCATCCTGCACTGTGTCATGACCAGGCCCTCTTTTCCAGAGATCTAGGCCACTTCTTTACCCATGGATTCTTGGCCACACAGGAATTTCAATGACTATTAATATTGTCAATTGCCTCCAAGTGTTATTAATCCACTCTGGGTTTGAGGGAATGTTTCTGTTGCTTTTTGCCCCTATTGTTTGGCCTTTCATGAGCTATAATTAGACATTCGCTGGCATCCATAATTCACACAATTCTCTATTAGTCATTCCCTGGCACATGACAAATTTCCTTGCCAATATTTGTGGAGCACACTGTGAACTGAGTGGCACTGAGAACGATTTAATGAAAAGTGCTTATCCTGTACATGCCTGTCAGTTACACACCCATTAAATTTAACTTGTACAGCTCCACTATGATGTCTGTATCCTTGACTACAAGTGATTAACCATCACAGCAACATAATCTTGTGTTTAGCCAATGGATAAAACATCATAATATTGGGCAATAGGTAGAAAATGGCGGGAAAATCAGTCTGCACTTGGAGGATGTGGAAGTGCCTAAAGAGAGCACCACAAATTATGAAACGTTTCATAATTTTGTTCATTTTTTACACTCATTAGCTCTGTCAAAGAAGCAGATGAAGATCTTAAGCATTCAATGGATATTTTAATATCTATAGTCTAAAAATGTTCTCTAACCTATCCTAAAAAGCCCATCTTAACATTTGATTATTTATACATGGAAGGGTGCAAAATCTTATCTGCAGAGTAATAGACAGAAACCTAAGCATTTTTCTGTAACCTACAGAAAAATCATAATGACTTTCATGTATTTTCAATAGAATTGGAGTGGAACCTTTTGTTTTAGAGGTCAGTGGTTCTTTAGTCCAAGTATTCTCCCTTCAATATCTTCAGTCCTTTTCATGGCATGCAATTTTTATGTTTAGTCACCTCTACAGAGCTCCCTCGTTGATCTTTGTAACTGCTTCGGGCATTGTCTTTTCTAACATCAGCAGAAAATATTGTTGGACTGCTCATTTCTGGAGTGGAGTTTGTGCCTAAAATTTGAAAAGGTGGATTGAGAGGGAAAAATAGTGTGTCTTTATTGTGTCTGGGTTAGATTGTACCCTAAAACAGAATTTAAAACAAGAAAACAGCAAGTACAATAGCTAGAGAGAATTTCTTGGTGAATTTAAAATTTCAGCTTTATAAATCATTATTCCTAGGACTCTTTCTCTTGACCTGTAGGACTGAGTTGTGGCTCTGAAACTAAGATAGTATATGGATTATTGCAGTTTTAGGATGTCAAGAGTTAGGGTTGGGCTGGCCACTAAATGAGCGACAGATACTTTGCTAACCCCTCTCCATTCACAAAGGGAAGAGAAAGATAACAACAGAGAGACTTACAGACAATTATGTCACTGTCACCACTGATGTTGGGGCATAAGTGTCAGACTGTACTCAGCAGCTGACAGAAACAGGATTTAGGATCTGGATTCTGTAAGTGGATTCAGGAATGCGCGATCAGAATCAAAGGCAGAATGAAGAGAGTCCTCCTCTGATGCTGGCCATTGAAGAAGAGAGATTGACCCTTGTGATCCTTCAGCCTTACACTGAACATGACATATATATAATGGAATACTTAGTTGTTCAGTTTAGGGTCACCTGAACCATCTGTTTCTCCACTCAGGTGCAGCCTTTGACTCTGCACCCCTCAATGTGGTACACAAGATTTAGCAGTTACCTTGGTCAGCACACCAATCCTTGATACTAACTCTAAACTTCAAATGTTATCACTACTAGAAGCAGGCACTGTCTGTGAAAACATGCTGTTAATTTCAGAGAGTGCAGTTACTTAGAAGAGACTTAGCTAAAAAGTAGACTCACCGAATAGACTTAGCTCAGTTCTAACTCAAACCAGGACATAGGAGAACAGATTAAAAGAGAAGGCAAACATCAAAGCGCATAAAAATATAGGAAGCTTCCCTTACACAGACAGTTTAGCTGTAGTCCAGCAAAAATAATTTATTTCTTCTTCTTACAAGGAAGGGCAAGTTTCAAGAAAACTCACATATTAACAATATCCAGGATTTTTATGCTAAAATTATTCCTCAGCAATAGCTAATAGCCAATGTTTAACAATACAGATGATCAAGTGGTATATAGGTGATGTAATCAACTATAAAAACCCACCTCACTCCAAAACTCCCATGTGGAGACAAGCCAGAATATAGCCCTTTGGCCCTTATTTCTTCCTGGGGTCTATTGAGGCTGTCATAAACAGAACCAGTAATCTCCTAATTTAACAGAGCAAAATTACGACAATTAGTTAATCCTTTCAAGTGACACAGTAACAATTAGAAAACAAGCATGGAATACACTGGCTGTGTTCACCCCTTTTGTAGTTGCCACTGGCAACAACAAAATTAGCATGTTAAAAAATGTAATAAGCATATATTGCTTTTAATTTATATCATTTTATAATTTTATATTATTTTGAAAATAGACAAACATAGCAGGAAAAGGATATAATGAAAAATATGACCTTTTTGAGATTTCTTTTTTAATTTGCACAGCTGCAGTCTTCTATCAGAGAGAACTAAAGGAACAGTAAATACTAGGCAACTGACAAATCATATATCTTCTTGTTTTCAGCTCAGCATCTGCTGCATCATTTCTCAGACTTCAAAGTGTCTGGGAAGAGAGACAAAGGATAAGAAAAATGCATTTTTTCAATTAAAAGCATATATTTTTCAGTGACAAAGGAGTCTACAGGCCATATTCCATTGCTATTACACAATGGAAGAGCTCTCTGAAAGTCTTAATTTAAAGAAAAAGCTACCTCTACAATAGCAGTTTGGAGGGAGGAGGTGGTTACAGGAAAAAGAAACTTGACTACATGTTAAATTTTCACATTCAGTGAAAATGAACATGTCTATTTTTCCAAAAGAAGTAACGTATTGCAGACAAGCTGTTTCTGAGTGGGATAACACCCTCAGGTACCTGCTGTGCTACACTCAGTATTCAGTGCCAGAGGGGAGTTCTGAATTCAAGAATTTCCTCCTTAGTATGAAAGGAGGAAACACCTATAGAAATCAGGGGAGAAAGACAATAGAGTAATACCAGCATTAAAGCAAGGAGAGGATAAGAGACAAGAGCTTGAATATTGCTTTATTTATCATCCCTTTCATTAAAGGAATTAGAGTTAATTAGCTCAGCTTGTAGCAAAATTAAGATGTTTCATGCATATCCTATTTAGCCTTTCTATTCTCTTGCTCTAGGTTTTCAGAGCCTCTATGGAGGAGTATATTAGATGACTTTGGCCAATATAATTAGAAAAATCAGTATGTTTTAGTTTAGAATCAGATCAAATTGAACTGTAAGCCTTATTTAAAGCATTTCATGGAATAGAATCATAGAATAATGGAACGGGTTGGGTTGGAAGGGACCTTTCACCAAATTGTGTTTATTACTCTGGATTCTAGTTTAGTGCAAGTACTTCATGTAACCCAGGGTTAAATTACTGTCTTTCTTAAGATGCCTTACACACACACGCACCCAC
>VWZO01021520.1:0-13111 GCA_013396975.1 Bucco capensis | reverse complement strand
CTGTGCATGCTGTGTCTCACCTAAAATCCATTGCGCAGGCTCGGGGTGATATACACTTTACACTTACTCTTGTTAAATTGCATTAATTTTCTCTCTGCCCATCTCTCTAGCCTGTCCAGGTCACGCTGGATGGCAGCACAGCCTTCTGGTGTGCTAGCCACTCCTCCAAGCTTGGTATCATCAGCAAACTTGCTGGTACACTCTAACCCTTCGTCCAGATCATTAATGAATATATTGAACAGTACTGGACCCAGCACTGACCCCTAGAGGACACCAGTAGTCACAGGCCTCCACTTAGACTCTGCTCCACCAACCATAACTCTCTGGGCTCTGTCCTTCAGCCAGTTCCCAATCCATCTCTCTTCACAGTCTCCCAATCCATACTTCTTAAGCTTGGCAATGAGGATACCACAGGAGACAGTATCGAAAGCTTTGCTTTAGACTGGGTATTAGGAAAAATTCCTCACCAAGAGGGTGGTGGAATACTGGAACAGGTTGCCCAGGGAGGTGGTGGAGGCCCCCCCCATCCCTGGAGGTATTCAAGGTGAGGATTGACAGGGCTCTGGGCAACCTTATCTAGTTGGGGATGTCCCTGCCCACTGCAGGGGGGTTGGACTAGATGACCTCCAAAGGTCCCTTCCAACCCAAACCATTCTATGGTTCTATGATTCTAAAGTCAAGAAAAACCACTTCCGCTGCCTTCCCCTCATCTATCCATCTAGTTATGTTATCATAAAAGGCTCTCAGATTAGTTAAGCATGACTTCCCCTTACGGAATCCATGTTGACTACTCAAGATAAGTCTCCTTTTCTCCACATGCTTGGAGATGGTGGCAAGAATAAGCTGTTCCATCACCCTTCCAGGGATGGAGGTGAGGCTGACCGGCCTATAGTTACCTGGGTCATCCTTCAGGGAGTCACACCGAGAGCAATGCAGCCCGATGGCCTGTGAGGAGGTGGCAATGGTCAATGAGGAAGCAGTGGCAGTGGCCGAAGGGGGCGGCCTGCTGCTGGACATCGTTGGCTCCCCACCGAACCTGAGCCTGCTGGATCTCTGCCTCTTCCTGCTCTACCAGATCATAGAATCATAGAATGGTTTGGGTTGGAAGGGACCTCTGGGGGTCATCTAGTCATGCGGGGCAAGCGGCCCGCAGTGCTGGTGGGTGAGGCGCCTCCTCTGCCGCTGCCCAAGATGAAGCACCACGACTTCATGCTGGCAGAGCTGCAGCCCTACAATGGGGTGCAAAATCCATTCATCCTTATGGCCGTCAATGGCAAAATCTTCAATGTGACCCGCGCCAGGAAGTTCTATAGGCCCAAGGGCCCGTATGGGATTTTTGCTGGAAGAGATGCATCCCGAGGTCTGGCTACTTTCTGCCTGGATAAGGAGGCTCTGAGAGATGACTATGATGACCTTTCTGATCTCAACGCCACACAACAAGAGACCTTGAGGGACTGGGAGTCACAGTTCACTTTTAAGTATCAACATGTTGGTAAGCTGCTGAAGGAAGGGGAGGAACCCACTGTATACCCTGATGAAGAAGAAAAAGATGCCCAGGATGCAAAGAAAGAGTAGAGAGTGAAGTGAGGAATCTGTTTTTGAATTTTGTAACATTGCCCTTCTATTTTACAAGTTGCTACAGCAGCAATGCTTACAAAAGGTCCAGAGTTAATTTGTTCCTTTTTAAAGGTNCGAGGGTGCTATCTGCTATCCTCTTTTTATCAGCGCGCTTGGAAAAGGCGCTGATGAGGAGCATGGATGGAGCTCTCCCCGGATCTTCGTTCACGAAGCCTAGCCATAAATACATACAAAGGTTTTCTTTCAAATTCACTGGTAGACTACTAAAGGTCTAAGATATCTTCCTTTAAACCTGCATAATTTGAAGTATGCACAAAAAATGCAACCTGCTCTAGGTTATCATGCTCTTGCAGGGGGGTTGGACTACATGATTCTGTGATTCTTGCTGTTTTTGAAGATTGGGATAACACTGGCCTTCCTCCAGACCTCAGGCACCTCTCCCGTTCTCCAGAACCTCTCAAAGATTATGGAGAGCAGCCTAGCAATGACCTTTGCCATTTCCCTCAGCACTCGGGGCCCATGGACTTGCAGATGTCCAGTTTGTGCAACTGATCTCTGATCCAAATTAGAGGAAGCTAATCTGAATAGTCCAACAGATATAATGCTGAACACTCTTACATAGTGAAACTCAAGTAGAAATTAAAGCATCACATATTATATGTTAAATTTGAGTCTTACTTTAAAGGTTACTTCATAGCTAGAAAATATATAATTGCTCCATCTGCCAACCCTACAGCACTGCAGTACTGTCAAAAATTCCATATGTGGAAAAGTCAGACTGCTGTCCTGTTATATTCTGTAGAACCTGTGAAATCAAATGGTAACATCTCTCAAAAGTTCTCAAAAAACATCAGAATATTTATTATTCTTTTTCCTTTTTCCCTTTTAAATAAGTGTAGGTGATGCAAAATCATTCTAAATGAGCTCATCAACTTTATCATTGTACCCCTGGAAGACTATTTGATACTGCTCAGCACTGTATACCTGAGTTTACTGACAAGGTCCACACAATAAAGAAACACAATTGTAAGTTTATACTTTTAAAGCAACATGAATTTTGGCCAAAATAATTTGTGAAACTTCAAGGTTTTTTATTTCTATCTTACAAGCATCTAGGTGTAATAAATGAAATGTATGAAGTTAATATTTTAAACTAGCAATCAAAACTCTTAGTCTGAAAAGTCTGGACTACAAAGAAATGCTAACTTCTACTTGTTTTTGTTAACAAATGATGGACAATGAGCCTATGCGTTCATATTTTTAGAGTAGAAGAGAAAAGAAAGTGGTAAGTGATTAATATCAGAAAGTGTAACATCTAACTTTACTGTAAATCAAGTTGATAGAACAAAATGGTGTGTCTAAAAGGGAGTTCTGTTTCCAGTCTTTAATCTGAGGGGGAGGGGGGGGAACACAAAACAGAAATTGGTCAAGTTTCTAGGTCTTCTACTCTAAGTAGCTGCTTTTCTGTGTTTATAGTGACTCTCCTCAAGTACAACCATTACAGAAAGATGATGTCATTTATTGACAGTCTGTAATGCTGCGTTATAAGCTATAATTCAATATAACTCAATAAAGCCATTGACTCTACACAAATACTATCTTCCTTTAAAAGAAGACTTACACCCTAAGGCAGCAAGTTAATACATATTTGCCTTATTAATATACAATATACAAGCCATTTCAACTACTTTGGTCATGCATGAGACAGTCATCTGAATACTAACTTTGTTTAGAATGACATTATGAAAAAAGCTCAGTGAATCAAAGCACTTTTAAAAGACATTGAAAATAGAATCAGCTCTAAACTTCTGCAAGACTATCTCCAAAGCAGGGAAAAAGAAGCGTGTGAGTCTTCAAAGCTCTCTTTCTTTCTTTATTCCATTAATTCATTCCTTTCAATATTTATAAGTTGGTATTAGTAGTTATGAATCAAAAGACGATATATCAGCACAAATAAAAGCCCATTTACTCCGCTGTAATTCCTAGTATCCACTAGTGCATACTAGTGCTGTTGCACTTGCCAAATTGTATGGCTNGAGACCCCAAGTGATTTTCAGACTGTGTCTGTCTTGCCAAATTACTTCAATTAGAAATTTATAACTGTATTATATGATGCTAAATCAAGAGATGCATGAAACAAAGGAACAAGATTTGCTTGGTTTGCTTATCATTTTTTACATCTAATATAAAAGCACTGTTTTGTACCAAGAGAAAAAATACTGCACTCCAGACTAAGATGTTTGTGAGAAATTTTCATAGATTGACATCTCATAATTTTACACAAAAACTCTAAGCAAATGCACACAGGCACTCACATATTGATGTGATCAGTTTCAATCTTTTGACAGTATATGGAAATTTTTTCCATACTCTACTTCTTAGACAGTATCCTCCAACTTCTTCACGCATCTGTCCATTTTCTCTGTAGGATAGATTCACTCTTTCAATAGGTTTAGGACTGAGCATGATTTGAATTGCATACTTATGAAAAATAAGAAAGCATTTTCAGAACATAGTGTTAATGGTGTTCTTGCTTGTTTGGTTTTTTTTGCTGTTCCTGATACTATTTAACAAAGGCAGAAAGACTGATTTTCTTTTTTTTCTTCCTCCAAGCATACTTGAGAATCATTATTTATTGCCACTCATAGCCTAGGAACAAGAAAGCTCAAACAATAAGGGTATTTGTTCCATCCCCTCACATATTTAGTGATCAACTCCATAATACCTCACCAGTGTAGCCAATAGAAACATATTTTCCAATGTGCAACTGATATACCTCCTACAAAATAATGTGTGATTTAGAGCAAAGATTTTATGCTGAAGCTAGTGACACCATGTCACTGTAGAAATTAAAAAAAAAAAAATCTTCAACAATTCAAGCGTTTTGCTTTGAACAAATCAGATGAAACTAAACTATGAGGTAAACAGTTATATTGCTATGAAGACCACAATATCTCTAAATAATATAGAAATCTTTCACTTATATAAAAAAAATTCTAAAAAGGAGAGCTTTGGATGACATAAATCCCAGTCTTACCACCTTTTCTTGATTCACACTGGGTCATACATTATGACCTTCTTTGCTCTTTTTCTCTCAAGTGAAAATATCTGGTGACTTTTCCGTCTTCCAACACCATTTACTTTAGTTTGTGACTTTTTATATTCTCACCTCTCTTGACATCTCTTTTCTTCTAATCTAGATTTTGATAAAATATCCAAATAAGAAAAACAACTACAGGGAGGAAAACTTGGGGAAAAGAATGAAGAGACGACTACTAAGTTTTCGTTCCACAGTTTTGTAACACCTCCTATATGATGAACATAAGAAGAATGTTAAAGACTCATAAAATGCAATGTTAAAGATTCATGGAAAGTATCTAATATGAAACATTTCTCCCTCATACTAAGAGGAGGCTTACCAAATCAGAATCTGAAGCATCACAGTGGCAGAAAGCAGTACAAACTTGTTCCTCAGCTTGCACAGCTGGGATGACCCAGAGTGCTAGCCAGAATTTACACAAGGTTCATCCATCTGGCTAAGCTCATATCCTTCCTGACTGATTCTGTTTGTTTCTCCAGAATAAAGCTTTCTTACTGTCAAACCTCATAAGTGTCTCAGTAGCTATATTTTCTGTGAGCATCAATTCCCTTCTCTTTCTGTTTCGTGCACTTTCAGGCCAATTCTTCTAGGCAAGAGAGAAGGAATTAGAGAAATTTTATTTACAAGTTTTTCCATTGCTACCTTTTTCTGTTGAAGTGAGCCCTTGAGGATAGATCTTGGAGAGTTTTGGTTTGGTTGACTGGTTTGCAAGAAAAACATACAGGGGGGAATGTGCTGAACACATGACTTTTTCCTCCATCTTCAAACCTTTTCCATGAGAAAAGGAGAAAACCCAGATATTCAGGCCCACAGCCACTGGGCTCTTTCCAAAATACAGGAGTTGTTGTTCCCATGTCTCTCTGAAAATGTGTGGAAATCCTACCTGTTCTTTTGGTTGTCCCCTACATATACCTTCCACCTTATCCTGAAATAAGATCATTAATGAAGCCTCTCCTCTTTACTGTTCAGAAAAAGAGAAGGAAGGAGCAGCTCTCAGGAATAGAGCAGGGATCAGCTTTAGATTTCTGCGGAAAGCTTAGTGAGCAAAATATATGTTTATTGTAGAGCAAGAATATTGCTACATAGATAACTTTTAAACTTTCTCTTTGCACCAGCCCTAACCCTTGACAGCATGCAAAGCATTTCTGCTACATATTCATAGACTCATTATGGTTAGAAAAGATCTCTGAGATTATGAAGACCAACTGTTGATGTAGCATTATTATGGTCACCACTGAACCGTATCTCCAGATAACACTTCTACATGTTTTGTGAACACTTGCAAGTATGGTGATTCCACCACTTCACTGGGAAGCCTGCTCCAATGCTTCAAAACCTTCTTGGTGAAGAAATTCTTCCAAATATCCAATCTGGACCTCCCCTGGTGCAACTTGAGGCCATTTCCTCTTATCCTACTGCTAGTCACCCAGGAGAAGAGATCAGCCTCCACCTCACCACAGCCTCCTTTCAGATAGCTGTAGAGATTGATAAGGTGTCCCCTCAACTTCCACTTCTTCAGACTAAACAACTCCAGTTCCCTTAACCAATTTTCACAAGACTTGTGTAGTGGCTGATGCGCCCTCCTGGGGTTTAGGAGTGGGTCCTTATGGTTGGAGGGCAGAGGAGTGCTCCCCCTGTTCCCCCCGGCCACGTGGCTTACTCTACCCCAAGCAGAGAGCAGAGACCACACACCACGCTGGGTAGCAGGAAGAGAGAGAGTGTTTATTGTTACCTGGTCAGGTACGTAAAGAGTTGGGGAAATTTGCATACAACCAATCAAGGGGTCCCGGGCATTCTAACCACTGCCCAGGAAGGTCGGGTTTCACAGCCAATAGGGAGGAGTAGCCAGGGTCAAATATACATAGTAATTTCCCAAGGGGCTTCTGGGAAACAGAGTTCCTTGTAGCACTTACACAGGTACAGGTTTGTTAATTCCTTTATCCGTTTCAGAAGTCCATCTTTGACAGGACTTCTTCCACTTTACATATTGTAGGTCCATTGCTACAGACTTGTGCTCTAGACCCATCACCACCTTCATTGTCCATCTTTGGACATGCTCCAGCATCTCAATATTATTTTTGTTCTGAAGGGCCCAAAACTTTACGGGGGGTTGACCGGGTCCCTCGGAAAGACACAAATGCTGAGGATTCCAGGGGGGTGAAAAGCCGTTTATTCAAACTCCACGGGGATTCTTAAAGTCTCCGCAAGGAAAGTGGCCCCGCTAGCCAATAACAAACCAAGGAATGGGGAAGGACAGGGGAAACAGCCAACAGGGCTAAAACAGAGGCAGGGCAGATCCTGTGGGCTGTGCAACATGATGTTACCCCTAGAAACCATTCAGTTCCCGCGTGCGGGGAATAACAATAGATGTAAACAGTAACAACAATAACACAAGTGCAAATCTGGAAGTACAATGTCCCCAATCTCTGGTGGTTGCTGTCGTGGCGATCCTGCACTCAATGGCACTCTTTCCAAGCCTTGTAAGCTGTGCTGTCTCCCACAAAAACTGAACTCAGTATTCAAAGTACACCCTCACCAGTGCCAAGTACTCCCTGCTGTCCACACATTTAGATATAAGCCAGGAAGTTATTTAGACTTCTTGGCCACCTGGGCACACTACTGGCTCCTGTTTAGCCACCTGTCAAGAAGTACCCTCAGGTCCTTTTTTGCACTGGGCAGCTTTCCAACCGCTCTGCCCGAAACCTGTAGCATTTTATGGGGTTATTGTGACCCAAGTTCAGGACCCAGGACTTGTCCAAAAAGCTTAGGTTTTGAAAAACAGTGACATTCTAGGACTAAAATAAGGCTAAAGAAGTTTAACATTGATCAAGTGAAAAGGAGAGCAATGAGATCATCATCAGCAAAATGTTAAATGGCTACTTTAATCTTGTGCTTGTTTCCCTAATTTTAATTTTAATTTTAATGACTTTCCCTTCTCTCCTTATCTCTGAAGAAAAAATATCATGATGGCAATTGGAAATTTCTAATAAAGTATTGATAAGGTAAATAGTCACTGATCTTTCTTTGCAAGTAGTAAATATATAAAGGAGTTAGTTTAATATTCAGGGTTTACCATGTAATCTAGTACTCCCTTCCACCAAGATTGTGTTACACAATACCAAGTCATCATCATGAAATAAACATTCACAGGTTAGGGAATGCTAGAATATGGATTGCATGTAGAGAATTAATTTAATTCCAGCGTGTACATCATTATGACAATTCTTTAAATATGTAATTACACGGTACTTTATTCCCTATTATCATACTAAGGCCTGCATTTTTTTAATGAACAGCTAGTCACATTCAGATACTGCAAAGTACCCAACCTCTGCTCTGAACACAGAATTATTAGCTTGCTCATGAGTTTCTCAGCAAGGATCATCATAACAATTGAAGTATATTTAATAAATTTAAATTTGTAATACCATTTTTAATTCTGAGTAGTGTATTAGGATGATTACACAGACAGGGGACAAAGACTATAAAAACAAAGAATTTACTGTGTTCACATAGCCTATATAAGAGATACAGAATCTAACTTTCCAGATTGCTTTGCATTTTATAGCTTCATGTAATTAAAATGCATTAATTTATGTTGTAGTTATCAATTTGACCCAACTGAGCAGCCAGCAAATGAGAAATACACATTTAATAATTGCCTTTGAGTTACTGAATGTCACACAGACTCTTCAACAGTGGTGTCAACAGAACTCCAGATCTGTGGAGCACTAATGAACTACCTTAACTATACGGTCTTCTATACAGTGACAAGTGGTGTCCCTCAGGGCTCTGTACTGGGGCCTGTACTGTTTAATATTTNCCTGGAGAAGAGAAGACTTCGGGGGACCTACTAGTGACTTTCCAGTACCTAAAGGGAACTTACAAGAAGGCTGGAGAGGGCCTGTTTGCAAAGGCCTGTAGTGAAAGGACAAGGGGCAATGGTTTTAAATTGGAGAGAAGTCGATTTAAACTGGGCATTAGAAAGAAGTTCCTCACCACAAGGGTGGTGGAGCACTGGAACAGGTTGCCCAGGGAGGTGGTTGAGGCCCCATCTCTGGAGGCATTCAAGGTGAGGCTTGACAGGGCTCTGGGCAACCTGATGTAGTTGGGGATGTCCCTGCCCACTGCAGGGGGGTTGGACTAGATGACGTCCAGAGGTCCCTTCCAACCCAAACCATTCTATGATTCTATGATCTTTATCTTCCTAGTCACGCTTGCCACTGTGAAAGGCTGAGTTTCCAACCTGAGCTCCCTCTGAACTCTGAGATAAGCAGGAGCTGTGAGACTTTGCTGCTCAGTATTGCTTAGCTACTAGCCAACCCTAGGGAAAAGTACTTTTTCCACTATCACTGTCTGGGAATAGGAGCTACAGCTGATGGGCAGCTAAAACCTACTTTACATGCTGGGATACTTGTTGTTAGGGATAGCAAAACTGCTCTTAAAATGGTGGAAGAAATCTGAATTTCTTTGAAACAAAATTATATTCAACCGCTTTTTCTGTTGTGGAAAGCTAGTTTAGCCATCATGATCCCAGTAGTGCTTGTGGATGGCCTATACCCAGTAAACTTGTCACAATGAGTTTTCAAATAATGGAAATACCAGGGAAAAAAAACAAAACCAATGTTAAATTCCAAAAGTAAGTTATTAGGTAAAACACCAGTACAAAACCAAGCAGCAAGAAAAGGTGAAATGCCATCTGGTTAGGAATAGCTCAGTTTTGGTAATACTTCTTTTAAGGTAGAATAATGGCTAAGTTTTAAAACAAATTCAGATTAAAGTCATTCACATAGAGAAAACAGGTCATCAGAATCTCTGAGTTGCAGTGATTGAATTATAATACAATTGATTTAAAATGGAAATTCAAATTTCTGAATACTTCCATTTAATATTTGTTGTAATAGAAGATTTTATTGAACAAAAAATGGGAACAATTATTGTTTCTAAACTAAAACAAAACAATTTTTACTCAAATTCAAAGAACTAGAACAATCATTTTGAAGTACGTATTGAAACTTTGCAACAAGCAAGAGATTAGATTATTTTCTCATTACTCACTCAGAATACGGGTTTAACTAAAATATTATTTGTACTATTAAGGATCTGTTTAGCACATAGATCATTTGCAGCTGCTAAGTACTTCAGGACAGTAACAAATAGCACACTTCCTCTGTCTTGCTACCATTATCTTGCAACATGAATCAACACATACAGTACACATCCATGCTTCAACATGGTGACTCTGTCATACGCTGGTCTGCTGATAAGAAGCATGGAACTGTTTGGAACAGGAAATCCACCTGATACCAGCACTAGTTAAATAGCTACACATTTCAACAGATCCAAAAAGGAGAAGACTGACCATGTCTTTCAGGTTTGTATGCACACAGTAAACTATCTGTTGCTGCAGTGATGATCTTTCCATCATTTTACATCCCTATGTATACGTTATGTGCAGAATTAGCAGAAAGGGAACGAATAATATTTCTCATTAGTCCCAAATATTCAGCTGCACCGAGGACATTCTTTCTTATTGCCAGGGAAGAACAGCACTGCAGCCTCTTTCCACTTTCTTATCTTCATATGACAATGATAGGATGTTTAAACAGAAATTGAAATGAAATGTTAGAAGTAGAAATGATGTGTAATCTCCTACATGGCCACAAAAATGGGAGTTTAAATCATTTCACCAGCTGCCCCATACTGTCAAGCGGTCCTTTCCATTATAAAATGTGATCCTTCAAAAATTTGTTAAAGAAATGCTGAATGAGCCAAATCCACTTGATCTGTAACAGAGCTAAAAATATGTCAGTCTGGTTCTCTGATTTATATAGATCATTATTCTGGTCATTCCTTTTCTGTAGGAATTATAGATGTAAAATTGATAAAAAATTATTCCATACTGTATTCATAATAAAATAGAGCACTTTTTCTCCACTGAAAGCTAAAGCAAAGTTAAACATCAAAAAAAAACCCAACAACCNCATCTGCCACCTCATCTCCACCAGACTGTACACTGGCAGGTTTTACTGCGAGTAAGGGTGGGGCGGTCGGTGGCGTGAGGGGGGTGGGAACCGGGAGGGTGTGTAACACCCTGTATTTCCCTTTTCCATTGCTACATATGTATATATATTTCTATGTTAAATAATTATTCTTTATAACTCAGCCTCTGTGTTCAGTGATTTCTTTCCTTTTGTGGAAGGGGGAGGCTCTAAAGGGGCTTCCTTCTGAGTTTGTCCTCCCAAACCAGGACACAACCAAAAAGCAGTCTATTTTCTGCTTAAGTAATTGTATTTCAATGTATTTCAGTAACATACCCAATAGTAAGTTTGCAACAAGACAAACCAGAAAGGCTCCTGGAATTGCACAGTTTATCCATTCCAGTGATGTTTCCATTTTACAAATTTAGTGACTCATAGGAGAAAGTGCACTCATAGACTTAAAACTTTTTATTCTTTTGTTGACAATGACAGACAAATGACTTCTCAGTTCCTGATACAATGACATGAAATGACCTCCATCTAGTTGCTTCTAGTCATTTTTTCCATTATATTTTTGAAAACCAGTGCAAGAATATTAAATGTTACTCAAACCTTTACCATGCAGGTCACTCTTAAACTAGATTGGTTTTATCACTGTATGTAGTAGTTGTCTTCCATAGCAATCATAACTATAAATACATCAAAGTCTGAAGAAAATAGTTATTCTAAGAAAACTAAGGCATAAGAGAAAGTCATGGAAAGAATTTGTTTTAAGCACTGTGAAACGAATATTACAAGTCTTTCAGAATCAGGGCAGGGGTTGTGTGGTTTGTTTTTGTGGTGGGTTTTTGTTGTTGTCGTCTGGTTTTTTTGTTTTGGTTGGAGTCGGTGATCTGAGAGGTCATTTCCAGCCGTGAATGTTCTGTTCTGTTATGTGATTCTTAATCTGAAGGTACAAAGATTTTCCACAATCGCATCTGATAAAATTAAAACATAATCAATACAACACACAAGTGTATAATCTAAGGTAGCAGGAACAGGATATACCATTTCTCTGTACCTCTGCTGAACTTGTTAGCAAAAAAAAAAAAAAGGGGGGGGAAATGCATGTAATACTATTTCAGAAGAAGATTTGTTTTCATAAGTAATAAACCATGGTGGTTTGGGAATTTTTGGTTTTTTACTGTATTTATAGGAAATCCTTGCTTAGTTCTTTGACATTATTCTGTATATTTGCAAAAATTATTTCATAGTTTACTTAAGAAGAAAAATTTTAAAATCCATTACAATCCATTAAACGGTACTGAATGTCAGATGAAGATTGTGAAGTGCTTGAAAAGTCCCTAGATATAGAAACGGGATTTTCAATATTGCAAGTGAAGTA
This sequence comes from Bucco capensis, assembly GCA_013396975.1. NCBI lineage: Eukaryota > Metazoa > Chordata > Aves > Piciformes > Bucconidae > Bucco > Bucco capensis. The sequence continues at coordinate 1,068 of VWZO01021520.1, read as the reverse complement.
GAAACATAAGTTTTCATAAATGTATTTTTAAAATTCCGCTCAAGTCTCTGTTCCTTCAGAACATGCTATCAAAGTTTTCCAAAGTTACATAACAGAAAACTGGTCCAAAGTGGCTTGTACATGGTGAGAGCCATCATCAAATCATGTGCAATATCTTTTTCTTGCAATGGGCAAGGGAGCAGAATATATAGCTGAAACTAAGAATGTATTGTTAATACAAATAAAATTTTAAGTGTCATAGGCCAAAATAATTAATACAGACTAGACTTGTTAATAAACCAGATAAAATTGTGATCACAAAAATACTCTTACTGTCCTACTGTTGATCCACTTCCCTAGAGTTAGTGTTCACTCCTTGGGCATTCCTCTGGATGTTCAGGAGGACAGTTTCACTGTTCTTCAGAAGAGGAGGATTACAAGTTTTCAGCGTCCTCAGGGATTCAGCAAAAGGACTCTGATGCTCATGAAAGGCGTCCTTTCCTCCTCAGTTTTGGACCTATTTAAGTATATTTTTATACCTTTCCTCAGTGTGACCCACACCATCAACAGTATCTCACAGCCCTAGTGTACCCTGGGGAGGTGAAGGACACTCACTTCCAGGCAGCCACAGAATCACAGAACTATGCTTAGCAAGAAGCGTGCCATCATAGAAGTATGGAAAATATATATGCATAATATAGTGCCTGTACATGATCTTGAAGGAAAAGGCAAACAAGAACATACATGAATTAGTATATATATGAAACAATAATGAAAAAAGATGAGTAGAGATTTCCCTACCCTGCTAATGTCAATAGGTGTTGCCCTTTAGAATTTTATTTTACAAGGTACTGTAGTTGGTATTAGACTGAATCTGAGCAAAGAAGACCCCATTCAACCAAAACATCTTCAACAGTGCATGCTCTTCACAGAATAACAGAATATTCATGGCTGGAAATGACCTCTCAGATCACCGAGTCCAACAAAAAACACCAAACAACCAACAAAACAAAAACAAACAAAAAACCCCAAAACCCCAAACAAAACAAACAGCACAGCCCCGCCCTCACTAGAGCATGTCCTGGAGCA